>JAYDZG010000009.1:11814804-11825082 GCA_034509265.1 Microcambeva bendego | reverse complement strand
GCAACATATTCTAAAAAATTGGAACAGGGCTAGTTATTTGGTACAAATCAAACCAGCAGCTACAAATCTACTTTGATGAGCAAAGTTATGATTCTTCCATTTTTCAACAAACGTGTGAGAAAATCTTTTTTTTTTTTCAAAAATAATGTACCTCAAAGAGAAAGGTACAGTGCATAAAACCATTACACATTTTAAGACCTTGAAATACCAAACATTACAAAGATAGATAACACTAGATGCATGCATATTAACATATTTAATGAGGTTGACCATTAACTTTAAATATGTTAACACATGATTAAATAAACATCAAATCAAATGTAAGAAACAGTGCTTTTGTATTTGCTTTTTTCTATCCCAACTTTTTCTTATTTGGAGTTGTAATAAACCCGTTGGAGTCTCCTTGCTACTGCCCTAAATCTACATGTATTGTTCTTTATTCATTTTTAGGCCGTGTACCAAGCAATTCATAAGATTGATCTACCAGACAGAAAACTAGTTTTGGTCGGTGTGGACAAAGTGGACAGGTCTAATTTGGAAGACAGAATTAAACTCATTATCACTTACCTGCAGGACAGGTGAAGTGTATGGTTATCTTATTTTTCTTATGCTAACCTCTAGTATTTATAATACATTTTATTTATAGTAGTATAATAAAGTAACTGAAAGGTCATAATGCATATGTGTTTAAAAAAACTGAATCATTGTTTCTGTCTTCTTTCCTTTGCTCTCTTTTTCAACTTTCTTTATTTTTTAGGATGAGTTCTTTGCACACTCTCCTGCAGGTCCAAAACCACTATGGGAACTGCATTGCCGATGTTCAGCAGGAGCTACAGAACCGCTGGGAACTCCTGGAGGATTTTCACACCAAAGTTACCCTACAGTCAGAAAACCACCAAGGTGTTGAAGATCCTCATACTGTTATCACAGACTCTGAGGTTGGATTTTTTATATCTATGGGACTGTAAATGAATAACTGACAAAATGCGGTAGTGGTATTTCTGATTTTTTTCCAGAGCCTACACACACAGCTGGGTCTGTTCCAGAGTAGAGTTCATGAGTGTCAGACACACTTGAGCTCAAGCACACATCTCCTCCAGGTAAAAATGCATAAGTGTTCATAACAGTAATCACAAAAGTTATTAATAATTGGGACAGCTTTGCTTCTAAACAGGTTTAATCAGTTTTAAATATAACTGAGGAGAAAATAACTTATTTTAAGAATGAATGACACAGGGATATGTTCTGTATAATGTACATCTACATGAGTTCCAAACTTTCCATAAAAGGTTCAATGATGTTTAAATAAATGTAAGAGGCCATGAAAGATGCTCCTGCTCAGATGGTGGATGGTGTCCGGAAGTTATCCTTTGTGGCACTGCTTGGTAAATTGGATTCAAATCTGGGTAACATGAAGGCAAGGATTTCCTGCCATTGTTTTGCACCAGAAGTAACCCAGGGCCACTGCACCAATGTTAGGTCTATGTAAGATATATATATAAGTGTGAACCTTTAAGAATATACTTACCACAGCATCACTGAAGGTTGGGCTGGATGTTGCAGGCAGTACAATAATTTCATAAAAACCTCAAAACATTAAAACATATACTTTTACAACCAGCAACATTAATCATACACTTACTTTACATACAGTTGCCTGGACAAACTAAAATACCTTAAATTTTCTATAATATAATGTATTTTTTGGGGAATTATCCACTGTTAGCAGCAAGCATAATTGGGAGCATAATGTCCAAATATTTTTAGGGATCCAGATCTGTTAGGGATACATATTTTCTTTTCATTTATTTTTTTTTACTACTGCTGTATTCTGATCATGTTGTGGGTCAACTTTGACATTTTGCCATCTACAGTCCATTAAATTATAAGAATTCTAAACAACCCTATTGAATGCATTTCGCCTTAGATCTTGTGAAGTGTCCTTTCATCTTTACAGTGTCTTTTTCAGAGACATCCTTGCTTGTTTCAGCAACACTTTGCTAAGCAACACTCAGCATGTGTTATAAGAGTTCTTTATCAAAGCAGAGCAGTTTCCAGACTGGTCATCAGGTATTTCAGACCCGTCTCCTTTTAATCACGCGGTGCATTGTGAAATGCAATATATGACAACAGAGACTCCCAGTGTCTAGCAGTTTATTAATTTAAACAAGAACAAAATATTGTACCTACAGTAATTCCATGATGTCTCAAAACTACTCAAAGAAACATTGTTTTCTGTTAGTGCATGAGCATGTGTGCATGCATGTGAATACGTTGTCAATTTAGAATTTAACCATGCATCCTATTTAGGTGCTATTAATAATAATAATAATAATAATAATAATAATAATAGTAATAATAGTAATAATAATAGTAATAATAATAATAATAATAATAATAATAATAATAATAATAATAATAATAATAATAATAATAATATTTACAGACCATTATATTTTTTCCATTATTTTCTTCCCCTATAATGTGTTTAGTCAAAGATCCATGTTTGTATCAACATATATCTTCATTATTTTACCATTCTTTTTCTTTTGTTCCACTTTAATTCTTGGATACAATTTGTTGTATCGGTCGTTCACCAGCAGGGGGCCTGGGCAGCGCAGTAGGAGCACAGCTCTCAGAACTCCATTTCCCAGAAGCCCCAGTACTTCCTACTGCTGATCACTGCTGATCAGACACACCTGCGGGGCTCTGCATAAAAATCTCACCCAAAAGGTCATTCAGTTCTGCTTCTTTGTAGAGGGGCAGCCGGTATGGTAACTAGCTAAAACATGAATAGAAAAGAAACAAGAAAAGAAAACTCAGAAGTACAAGAAAAAAGGGAAAGCTGAAACAAAGGGGGAAAAGATGTAAAAAGTTACAAACCTCAACTTAAAGACACTTGAGTCTGAACTGAAAAAGAAAATCTGGGTGAATTGTGAGCTAAACTTAAAGGGTTTAGCTCACTGTATTTAAGTTTTTCAAGTTCTGGGGAAACAAGCATTTCAGCCTCAAGGCTGAGTATGCTTGTATTGTATTCTTAGTTGTATTCTTAGTTTGAGCACATGTTTTCAGCATTTCCTTTGTTTGCTGTTTCCACTTCTTCACTGCCACCTTTTAGAGTGCTTTTCCCAGTTGTGTTCCCACTCCCACTGTAGGTGATGAAGCACCACTCTGTGGTTCAGAGAGTGGCTGATTCAAATCCAGTCTCAAGCATTTGCTCAAGCACAAAACACCGTCTGTTCAACCCCCACCTCGAGAGAGTATATTTATAATGTATATCTACATTTATATTTACCAAGGACAAGGTCTTCTTAAAGCACAAAAGTGTGTTTACTTTTCTATCTTTCATTTATTACATTTGCTTCTACTTTAATTTTTCCTCTTAGTACATCTTGGGATTTTAATGAAAAAAAAAGTCTCAACATCATTAGTAGAAAAACAGCTTCAATTTAACACTGATGTAGAAACACTGCTATCTAATGGGGGGATGCTTTATCTTGACGAGTCAAAAAATCGCCATGCATTGTGGGAGATGGATAGATACTTTATTGAAAGGTCAATACTGAGTGTTTCTGGGCTAATCACTTGGCATATAAAAGACTTTTTAAGCCTGTCTGTAGAGCACGACTGAGGCATCAGTCTATCCCTGAATACACTCCTTTGTCTGGTGCTGTTCAGAGGGTGATGTGTATTGTCAAGTTTTTTGACAGTCCTTTCCTCAGCCACCTGCACAAGGGTGTCGAGGTCTGTGCCAACCACCGAGCCAACTTTCCTTACCAGTCTGTCCATTCATGTAGCATCCCTCTTCTTCATGCTGCTGCCCAAACACACCACAGCATAGAAGAGAACACTGGAGATGACAGACTAAGATAACTTCCTCATGAGTTTCTTACATATATTAAAGGAACCAAGCCTCCTTAAAAAATAGAGACTGCTCTGTCCTTTATTGTAAATGGCGGTGGTGTGATCTGACCAGTCCAGTTTGTCACTCAGTTGTAGTCCCAGGTATTTGTAAGTCCTGACCACCTCAACATCAGCCCCTTCAACTGCAATACGTCATGGGTGGTGTTTGTGCCTCCGGAAGTCCAGATGCACTTTGTTCGATTTTACAGTGTATTTTAAGACAATTCTACATATTTCAAGCTCTCACAGGCTACATAAAGTGATGTAGCTGGCTGGGTTTGTTCCACAATTTGACACATGTGCTTTATATGCTTTGAACATAAAATATAATGGTGTTAAAAACTTTCTGGACAGGAACTGGAGAGAACTCAGCAAGTTCTGGCTGATACTGTAGACCTAACACCAGAGTCTACATGGACAAAAGATTTTCTGCAGTGCAACACTGAACAGGTTTGCAACCTTTCATTTTTTAAACAATTATAATACTATAAAGCACAAAAAAATGTTGAGACCCAAAAGACTTAACATAATGTTAATTAATTTTGTTCTTTATTGTTACATTTTATCTCTAGACATTTGTTCTATGCACTTATAATAATAAGAAGTAAAAAATATATAGTTAATTTATAAAATACTTTTTAAAAGTTGTGTGAGCCTATTAAATAATTATGACAATAGCAAAAGAAGTTTCTAAAATTAATGCTTGTTCATTTTCCACTTCTTTACAGTTTGAAAAAGTACAGAAGAATTTTACGACCCTGGAGCAGCAGACTCTGACATTTATAAGGCACCTGTGTGATCTCAGAGACTCACACGGGGAGACAAACAGCAACACTTCTGATTCGGACCACATGCAAAGCTCTACTTTATTGGCAGTCTCATCACTACCTGTGTATGGAATTGCTGCTTCCAAAGACGTGTCCCTTCAGGAATCAAAACTAGACTCCCCACCTAAGACCAGCTCAAAACTGGCAGCGTTGAACTGCCTGCGTGGGTTAACACAACGGAGGTGATCTTTGAACTCAACAGTCAGAACTGACTCCTAGAATATTTAACTTATAATTGATGTAAATATTTTTTTTCTTCAAAGCTGTATATGTCATTTTCCATCTGAGAATACTTAATATTGGATCATATTTTGACCTCGTGACAGTCTTTTGATTTGAATGCAGTTTGAACTATTGGCTAAATCAAGACAATTATGCTTTTTCATAATATTCATTTGCTCCTCTCCAGCTTACTGCCCATGATAGTTCATAGAAAATACCAAGACTCAATTTATGAAAGTGTATATAAGTTATTCCTAAGATGTTGGAGATGGATGGATGTTCTTTATCCCATACAAAAGATAAAAAGGAACGTCACAGGAATGCATAAATTGATGCAAGACCCTCTGATCTGTCTCATGAGCTTGTGAATACTTTGCTTCTGCCTTTAGAAATGGTAAAAGTAAAGGCTCCTTTACGCAAAGCAAAATCCATACTTCTTTCTGCTTTAATGTATCAATTCTTTTTTCATTCTATGTCATTCTGTCGCCAGTCCATCACAAGTCAGGCACATAAACACACAATTTATAGAAGGTCCAACGGGTCCAGTCGTATGTTGTGAATAGAGCCTGAAGCAGTCAGAGGAACAGAGCAACAGCATTACACTGTACTGCAGTGCCTCCCAGCTAGAATCTAACATAGAGTATACATTTTTAAATATTTTTTGGAAATAATGGTGTTCTAAAGGCCAAAAGTAAGAATCCTATCACACAGTTTATCTTATATTCTAAAATTGTTACAATATTGAACATGTCCTCTATGTGATCTCTAACAAATCAACTATAACAACAGTCACTCTTTTAATGTTTGATTATTGTCATGAACCTTTGCTTTAAAAGTACTAAATATTCCATTGATTTTACTGATCATTTGAGATGAATCAGTCTTTGGTTACAAATAACTGTCAGGTTACCGCAAGGTACCGACTTGCACAGACTGTAAAATCCATTGGTGGATTTTTCTTTTATTACTGATCATGATTGTTTGTGGCACAACTTCACCGGCTTAATGTGAAATGTTTCAAAATTATGTACGTCGAATATTAAACTATTTTAATTTTAATGTGTTGCAGGCACCAAAGTCTGTTTAAAAAATACTTCATGCTTTTGAAGACATTTGCTTTATAGACGAACATTATTATCACTTTACTGAGCCCTTTATAAGATTTATATTCTTTAATCAAGTCTTAAACTAAAGCCACTATACAGAACAACATTCGTGACATGGGATATACAACACCAGTCTCATTTTTTATCTGTCCACTAGAGGTCACACTCACCACAGTTTTAAGCAAAGGCAGGGTTACTGTTAGAACCCAGGTCAAAAACGCAAATATAGTTCTGCGTCTGTCAAAGCAAACCTTTTTATTTGTGCTACAAACAATGCTTGAAATGTGAATAAATTTAACGAAGGTAGCACAAAAATTAGGAACATATGTTGTGCCGAGTGTTGTATTCAATTTCCCACAAGGTGTTTAGTTAATGCATGATGAAAAGCATTGAGCTAATAAATGTTCTGTTCTTAGCAATCTGGTTTTAATTACCCTATTATTTATCTGAGTAAATTCTACTTAATCTATAATTAATTCAAAACCAAGACAAAACATTTTATTTAAAAAACCATTGGCTTAATCTATTTTATTACCTTATGTTGTCATTTGTACAAACAATGACTCTTTGTGTTTTTTTTTTTTAAAACAAACCTTTTTCAATAAGCAATTTAATTTGTAATATAAACCGCATTTGCAGAAAAGGGCATTTTGGTAAATGCAATGGAAAAAATAATGTGATTTATCTCTTAAATCTTTTCTATGAAGCCCAGCTGTTGTAGCGAGTGCAGAATGAGGTATGTTCTGTTCCCTTTTAAGATGTTAGTTAGGGATCTTAGCAAAATGAACAAACGATGTGTCGATCTGTCTTTTACACTGTAATTTTAGAAAACTCTTAAAACACTTAAAGAATATATACTGTTACATTAAAGACAATTGTAATATTTACAAAACTGAGGCCTGATAATAGTGTATTTTCATTGTCGAAAGATAATAAGATAATATTGACCTACAGATAAACAAAACATTTTACAAAATAAGTAAAATATGGTCATTTCTTAGTGAGATTAGAGTCCAGATTTAGCAGCATCTGATTTCCACCCTTTTTGGACCACTCAAAAAAGCTTTAAGGGGAAGAATATTTCCATGTGATAATGTGAAAGCTGTGCATCAGTGGCTACACACTCAATCAAAACATTTTTTGCTGATGGCATTAAAATAGTCTGACACTGTGAAAAGGAAGGTGAAAATGTAGAAAATATGTAGCATATTTGTTAGGGTACTGGACTAGTAATCCAAAGGAATCCAGTTCAAACCTCACCAATGCTAGATTTGGGCCCTTGAGCAAGGCCCTTGACTCTCATTGCTCAGACTGTTTCAGTACTGTAAGTCGCTTTGGATAAAGGCGTCTGCTAAATGCTGAAAATGTAAATGTAAGATGAATTGTTTTTGAAATTTCTAAGAAAGAGTGCAAACCTTTTGAAGAACTGCTTTACAGGTAAACTACTAGACATAAGACCTCACAAATGCTCTTTTACCATATTCCTAAAAATACTCTCTGCAATCTAATCTTATTAAATGTTTTAAATAATTGAAATGTATTACAAAGCCAGAACTGCAATTTTAGAATAATCAGCATTTTATTTTTAAATGTTTAATTTAAAAATGAACAAACTGTGTTTTAATCTCCGGTCATTCTTTTATAAACGTTTTAAAAAGTCATTGCTAGTCGGACCACCACAAACTCTGTAAAATGATTATCTGCATTGAAATAATAATTGAAATAGTTTCTTTGGTTAGTTAACTTGCAACTATTTTTTATTTATTTACACTATCCCCACATAAAAATATTTGCCTGTTTTGATAAGTTCTGATACACTGTCTTTGGTCTATTGCCTATTGGTAACATTTAAAGAAACAGTAGGAGATGTATGGAGTTTAGACCACAATTTTACTTTAACTTTGGTATAATTTTGGAAGTAAACCAGAGAAGTCCCTCATTCACATGATGAACTGTAAAACTTCAAGCACAGTGATGTGAAACAAAGAACAAAGTCACGTACTCCGGACCCACATTAGTGTGAGGGCACTCAATGCACTCCACACTGTGCTACTATGCTGGTACTTTGTACAGCGGTGAAAAAATACTACTTTTTTCCTTGATGCAACCATTTGCATGTTCTGCCACACTAAATTACATAATAAAAACCCACCTGATTGCCCTCCCTAAGAACTTGTTCATTCCAATAATCCAAAGTGGGTAATAATACCTTTTTTAACATCAGACCATTTATCTATGTCATTAATATTTCATCAAATAAATTGCTCAGACCCGTAATTCGGTAATTCAAAGTCAAGTCATTTCACAATAACAAAGCCTTTATGACAAATATGACAAAAACTAAACAACCAATTATTAACTTCAGATTAAAATGTACTTCTTTTTCAGTTTACACATTTCCTTTCGGTGTTTACTCATGAAAACATGACAATCTTTATTTGGAATCTTATTTCTGCTTAGTGAACATAATTTTTATATAACTTAATCAAGAATTTAAACAATGTCAGTATGTATGAATTCTCAGAACACAGATCAGTGTTAGAACATAGTAGCTATATCGAGCCAAGTTGAGCTCAGATTACAGAGATGGAAAGGAATTGCATTTTATATTGAATGACGGCTAAGTGACCGGCGTAAACTATCCAAACTATACATGCCTCATGAAGTTTGACGTGGACGATTCAGTGCTTTAATTTGTTTCCCACATTCTTGGCTTGTTGGCACTCTTCTGTTATATTTCAGGATGCTTAACTCCCTGTTGCCTAAAGATATCATGTAGGGTGCTCGCGCTGAAGCAAAGCTACAGTGTTTTGTTTAGACTTGACGTTGCTTACTAATATCATGCTCATGCTAGCCAGATGTTGTGATGCGTCACAAGAAAAAGGGCTGTATCTAATCAACAACAAAAAATGTGTTTATACATACTCATTAATAATTTTTCTGTACATTTCAACACTTGTTTATTATTCAACAACGATGTTTACTGTTTTGATGAGTTACAGTTATTAGGATTAAATTAAGTAACACGTTTTAAATAAACACATGCACATTGCTTTTTTAGACATACCACAAAATCACAAATGATCAATCCAATTTGAAATGTAGATTAAAGGGCCAGCTAGAGATGAGTGAGAAGTGTCGCAAGAAAAATAGCTAATAACGGAGTGGTTTAAAGAGTTTGAGTGAGCAACGCAGACAAAGAAGGGTTTTGCTCTTTCCCTCCCTTTGGCATTCCTGAGGCACCTGCACTTACTTAATATTTTGGCAGGCTTGAAAAAAGCCTATTCTGCTCCATGCCATTAAGCCTATTTGCTTGTCATGTTTGTTCACTTAGGGAAACAAGTTTGGTTTTAATTAGAATCCCTGCCAAGAGTTGAGGTAACTGCCACAAATGTTTTTTTTTGTTTCAGTACAAGCATGGAGAAAACCTAACATCCCAGGTGTGCATGTTCTCATTTCAAATTCTTTTTTCCATGTTTTTTTCTTAATATGTCTCATAAAATTCCCACATTGTAACATAGTATAGTTGATTCTGAAATTCCACGTCTGTTAGTTTACTGTATAGTGTACCTTTTAGTGGCATTATTTCTATCTACTATACCTTTTAAACTTTACCAAATTGATTGCTTTGCTAATTCCTCCAATATTGGTTTTGAACTGGGTCACAAATAAACTGTGTTATTTATGTGAAGCGCCAGTGTGACTGGTGTCATGCATACTTGACTGTAGATTGCAGCAAAACATTACGGTCAGCAAAACATTACGACCACTGACATATGCAGTGAATAAAACTGATTATCCCTACATCACTTCACCTGTTAGTGAGTGGGACATATTAGGCATATTAGGACCAAATTATAATGGCTAAGGAAGGGAACAGTGGTAAACCGGCGACAGGATCATGTCCATGTTTCATTGATGCTCTTGGAGAGCTAAGGCTGGCCCATGTGGTCTGATTCAACAGATGAGCTACTGTAGCTCAAATAAGTTAATGCTGGTTCTAATAGAAAGCTGTCAGAATGCACTACTAAGAGACACTGCGACATTGACCACTATAAAATTGGTGCTTTGAATGAATAAATCAGTTTATAAATTATGTGACATTGCATTCCAGGTGGGATGGTAGAACTGTTGCTTCCTGGAGAGCACAGTGGGGCTGCATGTTCTTCTGAATAATTAGTTTGTTACAAAGCCGCTTTAGTGTCTTTATACTAATAACA
>JAYDZG010000009.1:11791481-11808991 GCA_034509265.1 Microcambeva bendego | reverse complement strand
ATATTCACAGCGTTTGCTCAAACCTTTGCTGAAGCAGCAATTCTAGCCTCAAGTATTTTTGAGTATGATGCTACAAGCTTGACACACCTATTTTTGGGTAGATTCTTCCATTCTTCTTTGCAGAACCTCTCAAGCGCCATCAGGTTGGATGGGGAGCGTTGGTGCACTGCCATTTTTATATCTCTCCAGAGATGTGCACGACCAACTAGTGTACATTTGGTGTATCCTTCTTTCTACTAACATTATGTGCGTCTTTTGTAAACCAGATTTATGCATTTATGTGCAAATGCAAATTAAAACATAAAGCAAGTTAATACAGATGATTCTCTTGACTTTATAAAAGGTTGCTGAGACAGTGCAGCCAGGGAGTAGTGTATGTGTGCATCCAGTTGTAGTGTATGTGTGTATTCAGTAGAGTGTATGTGTGTATTCAGTAAGGATGTAACAATACAATCTTTTATTGATCTAAATAATGAATTCCCTATTATTTCTAAAAAGCAATTCAGAATTTTGCCAGAAATATAGCGCCAGCGACCTCAACTCATTTTACATTCCTAAACATTTTGATCATGGATTTTTTTTCTTATGGTGTCTTTACTGTCATATAGTGCATTGTTACATCCCTAGTATTTAGTGTATTAATAATAACAACAAATAAACATGCTCATTTGCTCATCAGGTGGATGAGAGTGCAACCAGATTCATGGTAAGTGGATGGAGGTGAGAGAACTGCAATTTTAAATAGGTGATATGGGTGGAACAATGCATCAATATACTATTATAAATTATGCCTTTATTCTCTGTGTATTCTATATATTTAAAAATTAAACATTTTAATAAAATTGTGGTGGATGTTTTGATGCATTTGACTATTTGTTACTCTAAGAAGATTTCATATATATCCTGCCAGCACAACAACTCCGGTCGGGTGGACGCCATCTTGCTGGCAAAATTGGCAGTGCCTGCCGGAAGGGATGAATGGGTGGGTGGGGTCTTCAAACGCTGTGTAAGGACCCTGAGGGGCAGATAGAGAGGAGTCTGTGCAAAATGCATGGGTGAAAAGGTTCCATAAGGGCAGCACGCAGGCCTGAGGGAGTGTGAGCAACAAAACACACAGCTTGACTGCAATGAGAGATCCCTTAGCATCAGAAGACAAATTGATTCGTTTGTCAAAAAACTGTATTTAATGTTATCTCTTTGTTTCTTATATTTTCCGGAATTAGTGTTATATTATTACTGTTATTATTAAAATGCCCTTTTGGCTTTCTTGCATAGCATATTATATGTTTTATTTAACATATTGCATGTCATGTGTGTGGTTAGCAGTGTGCTTCCCTCTTCCTTCCCCAAAAAATAGAATTGAAATCTATACCCTCGCTTCTGTCTGTATAATTTACATGGTTGGATGAACTGAATAGAATATACAGGCTCCAGCACTGAGCTTCATTTCATAGGCAGTCATTTTGATGAAATGTTACTAGAAACCTGCAATGATTTGATGATGTCCAGGATATATTTCTGTTACCCTTCTTGTATATCTGAAAATGTAGAATTTACTATTAATAAATAAATGATACTATGACTATATTAATTACTCAGCCCTTATAATAGGACATTGGAGTAGACATGCAATCAGATAAGATCCTGGTGAATTGTGGATTCTTCTTAACTCAGATGACCAAGATAATAAAAGAAATACATTTATTGTTTTAGTTTTCTTTATCTTTTTTAGATGAACAGGAAAAAAGGATGATTTGACATTCAAGGATTTTTTGTAGCTAGTGAATTATGCATTTTTGAATAAACCCAGGAAGACTGAACTAAGCTATAATGAGAGAAATGAATGAGTCTTGACAGGTTCAGATTCCTGTTGCTACGGAATAGTATGTGCATGTATGTAACTATGATTAAATGTGACAAACTCAAAGCATGCACCTCAGGGGTGAGGGGTACATGTCAAAGTTCAGAGAAAGACTCAGAATGTAAGTCTGGTCAGGTGAGTGAAGCAAGACTGAATATATTTTCTATTGCTTGCTTTCTCTAAAGAAACCCAGATGCATGGAGAACATGCAAATTCCACAAAAAGTACAAACCCATGACCATATATGGGTAAAAACTGTAAACATTAAGTAAATTTTAAGGATTTGTTTAAACTGGGTGTATCTGTCAATAAAACATTGAAAAACTTTTGGAACGCTCATAATTGTTCTTCATCAGGCACATGCACAGATAGACCCCTAGTGGTGCTCAAGCACCTGCCCTTTTGCCCTGGATGAGAAAAGTGCTCTTTCTACTAGTATTCTTTCTTCATTTATCAATACTGAAAAATAAAAAAATACCATCTCTGTCATCAATTTTCCCCAAAAGTATTTAGATATCTGATGAACATTTATTTGAGTTTCTGCCTAGATCTGATCCATGATGCACACAAGCTCCCGTCTTGCCCCTCAGGTAAGACAGGTAATGACAGTGTTTGTGCAATCGCTGACGTTGTTTGGTGCAAAATTAACCACCTAAAACCTAACATTATAGCGCTGCTGAAAACATTATGTGGCTACTGGCCCGACACACCTGCTGAAAATGCTTTTTCATACAAAGAGCATCCATGCATAACACATGGCCTTTATGTTTTGTACTAACGAGTCATGAAATATGTGATTTCGAAGCATTGTCCAGCTGTCTACTGATGTTTGTCATGTTTAATGAAGGAGGAGGGAAGCAAACTGCAACAGAGAGACAGAGAATTTAAAGACAGCTTTACTGTTTAAAAAATTAGACAAGTTAACTATTTTTTTTTCTTTTAAAATCTAACTTATTTTGATGTGAAAACCTGAAGAAAAAAAAGCATGACCACAACTCTTTTGAAGGAGAATGTCAAATAGCTCATACACGATACAAACACAAAACATTTAATAATTACAGCATCCTTGCCAATTAAATCATTTATACTTCAACAGTTGAGTTGGTTTACAATGAGAAATAAGTTTGCTGGGTAATTAACATTACAAACTATAAAATGTATGTAAAAGGCTAAATATAATGCTCTGTAATATAGAACAGCATACAAAAAATGATAAGAATAAAAAGGAAAATGTTATTTGTCACTGTTCTTACGCAATACAAGTAAAATATTTGATCCTTTTTGCAAAAAATGTCACAGCCTTCTTGCCCTCATGTTCTAAAGCCTAGGCAGCTCAAAATGTCAGTGATGTTAGTTTAGCCATTGTACACGGCTGGGTGAAGCTCAATAGGCAGCTTGTCTGCAGGCCAACCTCTACAATAGCGTCCTTTCTCTCTGAGATTTGTTCCCTGCATTTTAGCTCTTTATCAAGAGATCTTTTTATCTCGTTCTGTTTCCTCATTTTGATTTTTTTGCTTATGGGGTGTACTTGTGGACACATTTAAATGAGTAAGACAGAAATGAGAGAGGTGAAGCATGAGCAGTTACTGAATTGACAAATATTACAAGAAGAATCAAGAGGAACCAGACATAAAAGAGACACATCCTTGTTGAGTGGTTTACTATAAAGGATAATTTTTAACAAATTCAAGTAAATAAACCAAACATTTAAAATTCAATAATTTGCAACAAAAGTTATACTTTATATATGTGAAAAGCATGTGCAGATCCTTGATAAGGAAAACTGCTGTTTCGAACAGGGAACCAAATAGGCCATCTATGTTACGAGTGAATAGAACTAAATGAATGGATGGAAGGATGGATGGATGGATGGGTGGGTGGATGGATGAATGGAGGGATTTTCGGGTGAAGTATGTATGTATGTATGTATGTATGTATGTATGTATTTATGTATGTATGTATGTATGTATGGATGGATAGACAGACAGACAGACAGATAGACAGATAGATAGATAGATAGATAGATAGATAGATAGATAGATAGATAGATAGATAGATAGATTTAAAGTAAGTCTTTATCAGTTAAATAGAACAAAAAGCAGTGGGATGATGCTTTATTTAAACTAATGTTAATGTTATTCTACCCATACATCATATGTTCCTAATATGTTCATGTTGACCCCAAATCAGAAAAAAATCGGACAGCTTAAAAATGCAAATAAAAATAATGCAGTGTTCCATACATATACTATAATTTTATTTGATTGGAGACAATATTATTTCATGTTTTGTCAGCTCTTCATTTCATTTGTAAAACAAAACTCCTTTCCTGTATTTCAGGCCTGCAACAAATTCCAAAAAAGTTGGGACAAGGGCAATTTAGGGCTAGTACTGAATTGAAATTGAATGTATGTGTTTCCAACAGGTGATTTCCACAGATGACCAGGAAAAATAGTGAAATGTTTAAAACCAATATACCCCATAAATATTGGAAGGGATTGTGTATTTCTCCTTCTGTCAATGAAGACCAAGAGAGCGAGATTAAGCAGAATTTTTGGGATCTTCGATCCTTCAGATAGCATCAAGAACTGCCACTTGACAATAGCTGGTACAACCACATGGGTAAGGGATTACTTTGGCAAAATTTTGTCAAGCACTACAATATGGAGTTCCATTCATAAATCCAACATAAACTTTACTGTCAAAAAGTTCTCCAGAAGCAGCATCGATTTTACATGGGTTTTCAGGCATCTAGGATGGACCATCACGCAGTAGAGTGTGGAGAGTATTTATTGTATCAGTTTACACCCATGACCATAATAGCACAATGAATGAATGACTAAATATGAAAATGTCTGAAAAAGTTTTATGAATTTCATAACACGGTGAAGATCTACTTGCATGTTTTGGGCCATTATTCATGGTTTCAGAATTTCTGAAACAATATGTTCTGTCTTTTCTTCCCCTCTTTCCTCTCTCTCTAAGAATTCTCCCTCTGGAGATACTCTTGCTCTGACCTGCCCCTTTACTTAAAATTTTTTCACAGTAAGGTCAAGAGGCAGGAACCCTAACCTGGCCTTAGGGTAAATGACCCTTTTACCTCCTGTCCGTTTTTGTCACCCTTGGCTCCTTATTTTGTACACACCTGAAGACTGGATAACCTGAAAAGCTGAAAAGACCCAGCACTCTGGTTTCATTCCCCTCCTGTCTTCTCTTCTTCCTGTTTCTAAGTGTTGTTTTGTTTTTACTGAGAGGTTGTTAAGTCACTGTCATCAGACTCTAGGTATTCAAAATAAATTCAGAAAATTATATTGGCTGGAAAGTAATTGTCAATCAGAATTTATTTATTTATTCAACCAGATCATTAATACTGATGTCACTTGATAGAAAATTACTAAAATAAAAAAGCTCTGATTAGCAACTTGCAGGTTCTGGCATGTGAACACAGTGAAAATTTTTTTTATTCTATATTTAATTAGAAACTGTTTGTCTTATTAGCATGGCTTTTAAAGAAAAATGATTCTAGAGAATTTGTCAAAAGACTTTTTAAACCCTCTTCATCAAGTCAAATACACTTATAACCTAATCAATTATTGTAATTTAATTAGTAAAATACCGGTTTTGGGTAAGTAACAAGCCCCTTAAAGTAACCATTATAAGCTCACTTATACACAATCAATCACCTTGTAGGATAATTGGCCAACAACTGACATAAATTATTGTGTTTTTCATTGCTTTAGAATACAACCAGCTGTTCTATCAGGATTTCATTACAAGTACACTCACCACGGCTGGAAAGGTACAACATCGACGTCTGGGAAAATGTGGAAAGGCAAAAGTTAGAAGTTTTATAAATGAATTAAGTACTTATTAAATCTTCAATGAAATGATTTTTGCTGACTGAAATTATAGAATAAAAAAATGCAACAATCCAACAGTGGCAGAGTTTTCAGTACAGAGCTATACCCACTGTCCCAAATTGATGCATGGATAATAGGAGATTCCTTTTCATTCCCAGAGCTTATGGAGGAAAGCGAGCTTGTCCCTTGGGAGCTACATTGCTTACACTTATAATTGTACTGACACACATGTTGAGTATCATACACAAACAGTTCTGCGATGTTTTTCAGATTAGTGTCAATAGTCTTTTTTCTGAATGGAGCCTCCTACATTGCCTTTGTTCGCAGCTTTTGCCTTTCCAATTGCAATGCACTCACAAAAGATTAACGTAAGATTATTACGCTTATTTCAACATAGTGATGCAAGTGTGCATGGAAGAAAGAAAATCATTTGATCCATTTCAAATAATACATTGACTCTAGAGACTAATTTTTCTTTAGAGACATTGTCCAAGGCCAGTATTTGCTGGCGAAAACTCCTGTCATGTATTTCACTGATGAATATGTTTTAACCAGCTGTTCTCCATCTGTCTTTTACTCTGCTGTATCTGCTGGAAAAAGCTGACTACACACTGATATATTTTACTTACTAAACACTATGTTGTATGTAAGCAATCCTCCATCAAAGTTACAATTTCAATAGAAGAGAATAGACAGATAAAGAACTAAATACCTATAAAGGATTAGATTGTTACTTCTGCGGTGGGCATTATGCATATATTATTGTCCCTTTAGAAGCAAGAGTTACTATAAATTAATGAGATTTTGACAGAGTAACTTTATATTATGAATAATCATTTGTATTACTCTTTTTTTAGTATCATAATGCTTTCATTCAAAATCCTTATTAAATAAAGTATGTTTACCTTTACAGTACCAGATCTCAACTAAACAGCTTTTTTTTAACAATTTACCAACTAACAAACAAGTTCAGTGTAGAAGGGATGTATGACAGAACTGTGTAATATTTTGTAGGCTATGTTTCACATATTTAGTATTACTGAGGCATAAATAAGTAATGATAAACATTAATTTGAAAAAAAAAAATACTGTTCACCAAGAATGAAAACTCCAGTTACCAGTAAAAAAAAACTTGGTGGAAGGACCATCACAGGGTTGTGTGTGAACATTTTATAATTATTAAGAGAACATCTTTTCTGAACCTATTTCACTGAAAATCCACCTTCTGTCAGAAGTATAATAGTGTACAAGACAATAATATACAGAATGGTAAAGAGGTAAGCATGTGTTTTAGACACACACTGATGTGATCCAAGTCAGTAACTACAGCAAAAGTTATTTATTGGTAGTAATTTTTGAAGCCATTTTCCAGCATCTGTATTTATTCTGTTTCATCATTCCATTAAATAATTTTGCCTCAGACAGCAACATTATTGTTAATCAGTATTATTGGTGTTTTTATTTATTAATAATTATATTTAAATTACTATC
This sequence comes from Microcambeva bendego, assembly GCA_034509265.1. Taxonomy (NCBI): domain Eukaryota; kingdom Metazoa; phylum Chordata; class Actinopteri; order Siluriformes; family Trichomycteridae; genus Microcambeva; species Microcambeva bendego. The sequence continues at coordinate 11,801,779 of JAYDZG010000009.1, read as the reverse complement.
AGTTACTAGTACGGTGGCTTAGTTGGTAGCACTGTCGCCTCACATCAAGAAGGTCCTGGGTTTGATTCCCGGGTGGGACGATCTGGTTCCTTTCTGTGTGGAGTTTGCATGTTCTCCCTGTGTATACAAGGGTTTCCTCTGTGTACTCTGGTTTCTTCCCAAAGTCCGAAGACATGCTACCAGGCTGATTGGAGAAGAATTGTCCTGGGACTGACTGGCGCCCCATCCATGGTGTTACCATGTGCCTTGTGCCCATTGAATACACTACCGACCGAAATATGAATTAGTGATTATTAGTTACATTTATGACTGTTAGGAACATCAATTAAATGGAATAATATTACATTAGTTGTCATGAAGAGCCCCAAGGAAATTTTTCGGTACATAAAATATGAAATCATTCTCACCCTAAATAGGACAATTTACAAGCATAATGGCTTTTGTTTGATAAATAATTGTTTTCCAGGATTCACACTGGAAGTTAGTGGCATTTTACACCTGATTAATTAATTCAGCATCAATATTAAACTCAGTGACAGGACATTTGTATCATTTATTCAACTAACTTGGATGTCTTCTTATATGGCTGGGGAAGGAAACTGGGGCTCCCAGAGGAGTCCCACACAGAAACAAGGCTAACGAGCATAGCTGGACAACTCCACCTGGAAAGTGAACTCAGGACTTTTTTCTATGAGGTCAGAGAGCTACCCGCTGAGCAAAAAGCTTACCTCAACACAACTGTTTACTGAATATGTGCACTCTTAGTGTACTAAACAAATTCAGTCCATTATGTATGTTGATGAATATGACTGTCCAAACTGAAAAAATGAAAATGAATAAAAGATAAAAATCGAGTCATAGAAAGCAAAAAAAAAATCTGAGGGGAAGACAGTGATGTAGAGAATGGTTTTCTTACATCTGGCTTGTATTAGGATGTGGGGGCCACTAAAATAATGTTTTTCACCCTACAAGCCTTTCTGTGCTATAAACTATCAGCCACTGTGCCTCCCCTCCCTACCCCCTCTCATTCTTTACTGTCCTCTCTGGTTTCTCAATTTTCTCTTCCACCATCGGCAGTGGTAAAGCATCCTGTCATCTTTCTCTATGACCTTTTCCACTCCCTGTGTCTTCTCATGAAGTTATCTAAAATTCACTCCCCTCAAGCCTAGTGACCATAACACTTTTATTTGTTAATATACTTACATTCATTCAGGCCTGTAACTCATTCCAAATAAGTTGGAAGGGGGGCAGTTGGAAGAGTGGGTAATGTGGCTGAAGAAAAGAAATAACCAATTAATTATGTAATTTTAAACAGTCAAAAGTAAAATAAAATCATTATTTGGGATAAAAAGCAGAACAGACGACGAGTCTTTAAATAGCTGATGGCAGCGGTAATACAGAAAAGTACATTGATATTTTAGAGCAACAGATGCTGCTTAAAACAAATGTTCCATTCATTTTTCGGCAAGACAATGCAAAACCACATACTGCACATGTTACAAAGACATGGCTGTGGAGACATGGCTGAGGGCAAGCTGTAGACTAGTGATTAAAGTAGAGACTAGTAATGACTAGTAATCAGTGGCTCTTAACCCTTAATTGGTTGGACTGCATAATGTTACTGTAATGTAAGTAACTTTGAATAAAGGTGTTTGATAATGTGTTTGTAAATGTATTTGAAGAAAATGAGAGTCCTGGACTGGTGTGTCTACAGTCCTGACATGTCCACAGGAAAGAATGTGTGGAGAATTTGTCAGAAATAAAACAGAAAATTTGTCAATGTTAACCATGTACATCTTAAGATCTTTCAGCAGCAAAAATAGGACAAAAGACTTTGTTGCTTTTTATTTTTACTTCAAACTGTTCTTAAAATTGGAGGGAATATGAATAGTTAAAATACACAATGATAAATGCTTTAAAATGACTTTGGGGGAAGTGATGTACTGCCTGAAGCCAGTGAGTAAGTTTAAAATGGGTTCAATGTTGAGGGGGAAGGAGATGTTAAAAGGCTGCTGATCGGTCTTTCATATCAGAAATGCCAATTAAGTAAATTTAAGCTGACAGGGCCCAGTGGGTAAAGGTATGAGCATGCTGGGTAATGAGTAAAATTAAGCGGTAATGGTAAACTTGGGTCACATCAGGCACCTGTTTGCTTAGGGAAACTGCAGGAACTCATATTTCATGGAGGATGTTGTCTAAGGCAATCTAATGTCAATTAAATTTGTGCTAATATATATTTTAAAACCATTTGATATTTTCTTGAGCTCCGTGATAATAGTGTTATTCAATTATTTTATATATAAAACAAAATAGCATGCATTATTTTGTAATCAGACAAAATTTGGTGTTAAATAATTTTAAATTTGTATTTGTAAACATTTCAATATGATTAGTTCATGGTGGTGTAAGGGATGTACAATTTGACCATTCTTAAAATCCCCTGAATAGCCGGGGGATCACATATTGTCCATATTGTTAACATTTGTCAGATATAGACATCTGAGGTGTAGCTTGACGGCTGAAGAAGTAGTTCAGCAATTCCTGGCAATCACTTTTACCTCATGTGTAATACACTGTATGCTCCAAGTGGATTTTTTTAGATCATGAGTACACCCTCTCCTGCTTCTCGGCCTTCAAACCTGTTATTTCTCTAAAGCCATGATACCAGGATGCCCAGTTCAGTCTGGTTTTATCTTGGTGTCCAGTTTCACCATACTTATCTCTTTCTGGGCATTCACATGGTGTCCTGGGCTGCCACAAAAGCGTGATGATATTCCTGTGCAAAACGTAAATCCATTTGATGGGCTTGGTACACTGTTTATGCATTGCTACCCTGGCTGGTTCTAAGGGGTTCACTTTCTTTCTTGTCAAGATTTGACAAACACTTTTCAGTTTTGCACTATGTCTGTTTTATCCCCATTTTTTTTATTCTCCAACTTTCATTATAAAATGAAATGAAATCAAATGTATAGATTCAAAATGTGCTTCAATAGCAACCCCCCCATTAAATAATTTATCGTTTTTAAACTTAACGTAAATGTTTTAGTATTAACATAATGAACTCATATTGAGACCAATCGTACATGGTGCAAACTGACTGACTTTGAGGATTAAGATTATGCAAATCACAAGTTTACTAACACAGACTACAAGGCCTTCATGTAGCACAGCTGTGAAAGTCATTACTCATAACCAACTCCTACTGTCTGGCCTTTTGGTCATGACTTAAGCCTATAATATGATTTATTACAAATGCTTTAGAGAGACATCCAAAACAAAATTCTGAAATCCTTTCTGCCAATGAAAAACAGTTTACACATATTATTATTTTACATTTTCAGCATTTAGCAGACGTCTTTATCCAAAGCAACTTACGTTAAAGTTACAGGATACAGTCTGAACAGTGAGGGTTAAGGGCCTTGCTCAAGGGCCCAGCAGGGGTGAGGTTTGAACCAGCAACGATCAGATTACCAGTCCTATACCATAACCATTAGGCTGGCCCATTGGTGAAATGACTGTTGGAGTAACACAGACCGAAATCCAAAAGTTTCTGTTGAGTGTAGGATCTTACAGTAAAGCTGTTCTGTATGAACAGACACAAAAGGATGAGGAAAATCCTGCAAATCCTGTGAAATCTGGTACAGACACAAAACCAGTACACCAATATGTCAGAACTTAATATAATATAGTGGGTGGGGCTCTGGTGGGTGTTGACCAGTGAGGGGGGGTGCCAGGGTGCTTCTATGCAAAAAACATTAATATTTCGCTATTGTGATGTGTTACTGGATAAGAAATCAAAATGGCTCGTTTCAGCATGTGATTCCTGACATCACAATCTTTTAACTGACAGAAAACAGAGGGTTTAAATGATCAGTAGAGACCCAAGTGGAAATACAAAAGCAGGTAAAAATTTGTTTTGCATATGTCCCCTTTAAAAGTGTTTTTTTTGTTCTTCAAAAAATATTGTACACTATTTTTATTCACTATTAAGTGATTACTGTGTGTCCAATAAATAATCTTTAGGCAAACTGGTTTAAACACTAATTAAGCTCATATTTAAGCTCATATTTACTCATATATACCCCCATAACTGCACACACAAAGGAAGGGAAATAACATTTCCCTGAAAAAATACTCCAACCAACTACTTCCGTGCAGCCATGTCAGTGATTTGTACCAAATACTTTATCATTACATAGGTTAGGCCCTATTTAGAGCATCTAAAGACATTGACTTGCCATGTTGAGCTGAGCACAACTTGGTTCAGCTTGTGATTTTTTTTTTAATTCCATGCTTTAAGATGGCCAGTGGTATTTTCCTCTGAACTGAAGTCTGAAGTCCCTATTAGTCCTTTCAAAGGTTATAGGTGGCTCAGATCTTAGGGATCTGGGGTTTACTCGTCGATACAATATACTGATCCCTGTGTAGCCCCATTTATACTAGTATTCATTTATTAATTCATTCAATAACTAACTTATTTTCTGGTACATTTGCTTGCACATTTTCTTGGGTCTTTGGAGGGACATTGATTAACAAGCTAAGCAAACTTGCCTTCCTATACTTCCTGCAGTTTATAATGTTGAGGTATCATCTTTGTCACGAATTTTGCAGATTACTCAAGTGGAATGGGAGATGGCTTCAGATTTTGAAGCCAGAATGGTGTGGGGAGAGAGGGAAGGGGAAGAAAGGACAGGGCCAGCGACAGCATTTGTTCAAGCTCCATGCCAGGATTCCATGAAAAGATCACCGAGCAGTCTGATTTGTCATGGCACTAGGATTGGTTGCACTGAGTGGGCAGATGTTCCGGCTGCAGCAGGGGTTCTGAGTTAGTTCAGCTCCAGTCTCTCACCCTGCATGATGGTATTTCCTTCTTCCTTTTATTCTCATGTATCAGCTACAGTTTTTCTTAAAACATTTTCCAGGTTTTTGGCGACTGTTAATGTACAGAAAAAGGTTTTACCACAGATGGTTTGTGTGGTCAACATCAGTACCACTGCTGGGGCATTAAAAAATTGCCCAAGTTTCTTGTGTTTTCAGTCAATATGCTTGGTTTTCCTTTCAGTTTAAGCTTTCTAGCAGAGTAAGAAAGTTTTTTAGCATCAACTGACTGTCCATGCAACATAAAAGCATTCTCATAACATGATGCTAATATTAAAGTATCTCCATGCGCCATGCCTAGGCAAATCACTGTAACTGCAACAGGTGGCACTGTCTTTGCAGAATAAATTGACTTTAGAGCCAGCACTGTCTTTTACAAATGTATGACCAGTGCATTTAAAAGAACATAAGGAAAGGGGTCCCTTGCCTTGGGTGAAAACGATTGATATGTGCCAACAGAAATGCTTGCACCCACACGTAGAGAAGCTCTAACTGCTAGTTTTACAATATTGAAGTTGTAATTGTAATTTTAAAATGTAAACACATTTGTTGCAGACAGGGGCTAAAGTAACCGTCGAAAGTATAAGTATAAGGATCTTCAAAAGTCTCAGATCGGCAATCAAAGATCTTTCACTAGCTAACATAATTAATATGTCATTAAACTATATTTATTACTTACTGAAGTACTGGGTGAACACAGTTGGTCTATTGGTACAATTGATAAGCAAGAAACTGGTGAAGTGATTTAACTTTTTTAACAGATAAAAACTTATATGAGGATTCAAACTTTGGATCCCAGTGGTAGTGAGGTAGAAGAATTTACAGAGGATCATTTTATTCCAGAAATGACTGCTTATTATTGTAATTAGTGTGGTTGTGGCAGACACACACACACACACACACACACACACACACACACACACACACACACACTGCATGCAGGCAAATATGTGATTAATGCCTCTTGTGTAGCAGTTGTATATTCACATTCATACTTATACACATGACAAGTATAACACTGGCATACTGCTGGTAAAGGGGTACAAGTTGTGTTTTTTACTTAAAAGCTTTTTTCTTTTTAGTCGTCAAACTCTTTCCACATGTTACGGTACATTAGAATAAGTGAACGGTAACATTTAGGAGAATCAGGTCCAGGTTTGAGAAGGACTTCAGAGAATTTTTGCCTTTAATGAAGCTAATGAACACTGTCAGTTTGTCAGAACTTAAGCCAGAGGTCAAAGTACAATGACTCGAGGGAGCAAACCAGAGTTGTCTGAGACACTCTAATGCTAGTTGAGGCAAATAACAGCATACCAACTCATACAAACATTGCATATTGAAATGGATATGGAATAGCCGAACTGTGCTAGAAAATAGATTACATTTTAAAAAATGTTTGAAATAGGGAGGGAAGCAGAAATCATGTTCTGGTTCTGTTTATCAGGCTTTACCTGGCACATATATAGCTCAGCAGGCTTGAAAGACAACAGACCCCAGAAAGTCTGTCCACCTCATGGCCAGCTCTCCTCCAAGGTTCACTGCCAAATAAAGTCTGAGCCAGTAATGCACATCTGGTCCTTATTTTACTGCTGTTCAGTTTTGCATTGGTATGCACAGAGGGTAACAAACAAGTGCCAATTCCATATTGTTTCTATATAACATGATGCAAAAAATTCCATTTACTTTCTAGCCCTCCAGGAGGCTGCCAGGCTGTTACTACTCAGAGAGGCATTTTTAAGATGGTTATGTACAGATACATATCTTATACTGCAGATAAAGTCCACTTTTGCCCCAGAGAGTAGATTTAGGGATTATTTTATGAAATAAGCAGGGGACCTCAAGTCTGCAGAGGATATTAAAATACACTGGAAAATCTACACCCTCCAGCCATTTGTACTATGAGGCATTTTATACATCTCCTGCAGATGGAGTCTGCTTAGAAGTGTGGGGGTAGCAAATACAAACCTTATTTCCCCGAAACAAAATAGGACACTGTGGACAAAGTAATAAAAATGATCTGAAAAAAATCTTTTTTTTAGGTTTGCCAACCCCACTCTCCATTTGTTGGGTGCACATTCTCTTGACCCTTTCTTATTCACCCACACTTCCTTGAAATCGAACACATCGTCATGCTCCTACATTTCTGCCCATGCACCTCAGGATATCAGCCAGGGTTCGTGCACATCATTTAAAGACCCACTTACTAAGTAGTCTGGTCTTTTCTAGACAGCAGACTGGTGGCTATTATAGGTACTTACAATCCTACCAAATACAAGCATGCACACAGTCACATGTTGTTAGAATTCTTAGACATTTCTATGCACTATGTAATGCAGAGTTGGATACACAGTTTGATGTCTTATGTTCCTCTTACTTATCTTTCTGCTTAATGACAGAGCCTTTTAAGCTCTAACAAACTGGATAATGAACATCTTTGGGCTTCCACCTTCAATTGATCTGCTAACAATCAATTGAAAACTAAAAATAAATTAAAAGTACCTGCCACATGTGGCATAAGAAAACTAATAGAAATACAAATCAAAAGTAGATAATCAATGTATTTTTTATTTCTTTTGAAAAAATGAATACATCCTTCACTTATTTGTATCACTGAAATGCAGAGGAAAAATGTTGATGGAAAATTGACCCAATTCTGATATTAACCATATTTTCTAATAAGGTACAATGATTTTATAATTATTTTAGTCTCTCTCTCTCTCTCTCTCTCTCTCTCTCTCTTTCTCTCTTTTTCCCTCTTCCTCTATTACATTGAGGTCTTTCTATTTACGTTAATGAGGTCTTTCTGTCACCTCTTAAGGCTGATTTACTAGCCACAAAGCTGAGATCAGAGGCTTCGGCCATGCAGTGCACACTGTGATGCTTGCTATCTCTTCCGGGATGCACAGTGATCTTTGGGACTCTCATGGAAAGCCTTCATGGATTAAGTAAATCTTGAATGAGAGACAGATTAAACACAGGAGAAAAGCAGTGGGACAGAGTCAATTGAACAATGGAAGGATTTATGCCTGGGCTGCTTATCAAACTATAGGAAGTGATTTTTAAAAATGTTTCAGGACTGGACAAATTAACTGTCATTTTTTTTTCTCCATCCAGGTGACCCCATACTGCCTAATGGTCAGATCTGGAATCTGAAAAGGTCAGTGGTTAAGGTACTGGACTAGTAATCCGAAAATGTAAATGAATATCAGCATTTTCAAATTATGTGATCTTTGACATTTTTAATAGAATTATGTTACTTAAAGTAGATAATGGGCCAATGCCCATTTGACAGCGGTGTAGTCCTGGCGAGGACAGTTTGCTATTTTATTTGACAAATTATGAAAGATTCAAAAAGAGGATGAAGAATCTGGTTAATCTGGTAATCTTTGGTTAATTACATAAAAATAAGTAGGTAAAGTGGCAAGCAACTATGGACTAGTTAAACACATTTCAAACACGCACTGGTTTGCTTCCAAAAGGTTTAGTGTTAGAACTGTGGTTCAATTTTGGTTATTTATGAGCACTCAGAGCAAAGTTCTGTGTGAAGATGAGAAGGGAGAAGTTGAAGGCTTTTATGACTGTGAATGATCTGCAAGGCCTGTTTAGACTGTCACACTGTTGGAGCTCAAGTGTCAGCTAAGGAGATCAATTGTGTCCTTGGTCTTAACATGAGAAGATACAGACATCATCCTCCATGACCCTGCTGACAATAAACTTTTCCCAGGATTATAGGGATGCAATGGCCATATTTATATGATCGGAACACCTAAAACCTGTGTTTACAATATGTAAATCAAATTCTTAATTTCATTACCGCCATCCATAAATTTTATTTTCAAAAAATATATTTTTTTATATTGATACTGCATTGTTCTGTTCCAACGTATGTTTGAAATTTGTTTATTATTTATTTTATGTTTGGTATAGTTAGGATCATACTCTTTTAACACAAGTTTATTACTATTGTGGCATGTAACACAGCATATCTTGGGTTAGGGTTAGCATTTAAAACTGAATTCCTAAGTGTGTACGCATTGCAAGGGAGGAAGTTGCAATTTGAGAACAGATTAGACATGACATGGACTAAAATGTTTAAATGTTCTATGTGTGTGCATGAACTAAAATGAATGTTTAGTCCACTGGCCTGGATATAACTGTATAATCCTTTCCTTTGACTGCACCTGGCAGGGCCGTTAATCTGTCCTCAGCCTTAGTACATCTTATTCTCTGACAATTTGTTCCAGATGTTCAAATTTCTTATTTATATGACAGTTAAAATGAAAAAAAAAATCCAAACTTTATTTTGTATGATTTATGCATTTCCCCCGGAAAAGGCTGGATTCATGTAAATTGAATCCACTAAAAAAGGTGCATACACATACAGTCCTGATCAAAATTAGGACCAGCAAGAATTTGCATTTTGCACTTGCATTTTGTATCTTAAGAAGGTTCTTATTAGAGCTTCACTATGCTAAAAGAAGAAATAAGAGCAAGTGACAAAAACTTGATGGTAAAAGCAAAATGTTGCAGTGGGCATCCCCCATGACTGAGGGCCCTTGTCTGTGTGGTAATGACTGGGTTTTTTCAACAGGACAATGCTGCAGTTCATAATGTCCACTTGACAAAATAAAGTTACTCTTTTGGACCATCCTGTGGGTTTCCCTGATCTACATCCAATTAAGAACATTTGGGAATGGATGGTAAGAGAAGTTTACAAAAATGGACATCAGTTCCAGACATTTTAATAATGGCATATCAGCCATGTTCAGTTTTACAAGCTTCTGAGAGGTCCTCTCAAGCTATGGATGAATATCATTGGTACACAGCTATTTTCAGATCTCTCCAGAGATGTTCAATATGTTTCAGTCTGGCCTCTGGCTGGGCCACTCAAGAACACTCACAGAGTCATCCATTTGTTATCTTAGCTTTGTGCTTAGGGACGTTGTTATGTTGGAAGGTGAACCTTCACGCCAGTCTGAGGTCCAGAGCACTCTGGAGTAGGTTTTCTATAAGTATGTCTCTGTACACCATGCTTCACTGTACGGATGGAACTGGCCTGGTGATGAGCGGTGCCTAGGTTCCTCCACACATGATGCTTGGCATTCAGGACAAAGGGTACTTTTAGGTGCTTCTGCGAGTCTTTGGTCTTTTACTGAGGAGTGGTTTCAGTCTGGCCACTCTACTAGCATAAAGGCCTGATTAGTGGAATGCGGCAGAAATGGTTTTCCTTCTGGAATATAGACAAGTGTGTGCCTTTACAAATCATATCCAATCAACGGGATTTACCACAGGTGGACTCCAATCAAGTTGTCAAAACAACTGAAGGGTAATCAGTGGAAACATGATTTACCTGAGCTCAATTTGGAGTATCATTGAAAACGCTGTAAATACTTATGTTCATCTGATCTATTTATTTTTAT
>JAYDZG010000009.1:11747133-11760031 GCA_034509265.1 Microcambeva bendego | reverse complement strand
TATACGTGCAGCAAAGTATGCAAATTACACAAAACATAAGTGGTAAAAACGGACTTTACAGTTTAGTGAGCGAAGCTCCACATCATCAAGATTCTTATATTTCTCTGTGTTTAGAACTGTAATGGCACCCTAGATTTAAACTGACTTCAGTAAATAAATGATTAAAAGTTCATTTATTATTAACAACTCATATAAATCAGATTTTTATAAAACTAGCACATTTCTGTTTGTAGACACATTGCAGTAAAACAGAAACACTCGCACTCTCGTGAAATGAAACTCACAGAGATATAAAGCGTCCCATCAAAATACAAACACGGCTGATTTTTGTGTGAGGAAATATTGAATCAATAATATGCCCTAAGCTTATCAGCATAATCGAGGAAAGGTTTATGACGATAAGACTTTACATTGTGTTACTGCCTAGCTCTTCTTCACAAATGATCTCAGACCTTAAAACATTTTTTTTTTTTGGAAATTGCAGTTATAACAAACATCACACAATGCCATCTCAACCAAGTGCAAGGACATAATATGAGTTAAAAAGGAATGTAATGCATAAAGTAGACTTAAAAATGTAAAAACAATTTAATACAAAAAATACTAAACACAAAATGCAATGTATTGTTCCTCATTTCTACCGCAATTTCTCACTTTTGTAATTACATTTTTGTAATATAGCTTTGGGCTGTCAATTAGAGATTGGGCGTTCAAATCCAGGCTCTGCTAGACAGCCACTGTTGGGTCATTCAGCAAGACTTTTAACTCTCGTGGCTCCAGGGGCACCTTACAATAGCTGACTCTGCGCTCTGACCCCAGCTTCCAAATAAGTTGGGATATGCAAATAAACAACAGAATTGTACTCTAAACCTATGTGTGTAATTACAAATAAAGGCGTTCTATTCTATTCTAATTGTGACACCAATAAGCAAACTAATGATTTTTCAGACATGCATATTTTCCCTCATTTTCCTTGATCTCTGAATACACTTCATAGAACCAAAGTGGAAGTTGCCTTTTCAAAACTGAATGCTGTTTTTAGGCTGTTAACACCTCATGGCCACTCAGTTAAGTGCCGCATAGGGAAGTGTTTTTTTTAAACCATGCATGCCTTTAGTGGTTCCTAATGAGCTTTGGGGTTTCCTGCGCAGCAGTCTGTGCAGGCCAAATTTTAACACTGATAATGCTGTTGTATTATTCAACACAAGCCACAGATTTATGGCAAAAATATTTTAGTTGTCTAATGTGTTAAATAGACTTTTTTTTCAAAGAAACATGGCTAAAAGTTAAAATACAACCAAAGAAAGGTTTTTAAAATTGGTCTAGAAGGCATATAAAACAACATAACAAAATAAACCTTGATTACACTGTAAACTTACCTACCCTACATAAATACATAAATATAACCATTGTGTAAACACGACATAAGACATTTACATAAACAAATTAATAAGTAACATGGCTACAACATATAAGAAACAACTTTTGAGATGCTGTCATTGATCACATTAAAACCGTCATTTGTGTAACAAATTTGCTTACACCTAAGTGCAAATTAACATTTTTTGTTCCTAATACAGACACTTTTATCTGAATAATAGCTATGGCCTCAATGTGAGCATTTGAGGGTGTTGTTCAGATGACTTAGTTAGGGGCTGTAGGGTTTGAATGCCTGTTTACTAGTCCAGTACCTTAACATCTGAATCCTTGTTATTCATTGTTGATATAGTTTTATCAGTGCCTGATCCCATTTGTTCTGCTGTATGTTTAGATATTGAGGAGTTTCGAGAGACCCCTCTGCGGTCCCTGACTATAAAAGAAGGTGACACTGCTCTGATTAAGTGTCTTCTACCCCGAAGTAACCCCCTGGCAGTGCCACGTTATAGAATACAGGGGAAATGGCTTGTTAATTCTACAGGTATACAGCATGATCTCATGCCTCGAATTATGTATTTCTGAATTAAAAGTGTGAAAAAAAAATCATCTTATTTGTTTTGCTGTTTTAGATGAATATTTAATTCTTCCTTCTGGAAATCTTCAAATCATCTCTGTTTCCAAGAAGCATCAGGGCATGTATAAGTGTGGTGCTTATAATCCTGTTACAAGAGAGGTCAGGATTGAGGCCCGAGGCACTAAGCTCATAGTGAAAGGTAAGCAGAGTAGGGAAACTTTTTATAAGAAGTGTGACATTGTAAAAACATGTCTATGTTTGTATTTTTTTATTTTTTATTTTTATGGAGTATATTTCGCTCATGGTTCTACTCGTTTACAGATTCACAAGGTATGTCCACTGTGGGGATCATATATCCAACCAATCCCACCAGACTGACAGTAGAACAGTCCAAGTCTGTTGTTTTGGAATGCATTGTATCCGGAAATTCAGTTGTTCGATGGATGAAGGATGGGCTGGGGCTGACTCTCATTTCCAGGCTCAGACTGCTGGACAGTAATCTGCTGCTGAGTGACATCCAGCTAACTGATAGAGGAAACTACACTTGCATTGCTCAAAAAGAGGAGGAGAGTGTGGCCAGTGCACACTATACTGTGGAGGTGCTTGGTGAGTTCAGTCATGGGCTTTTGTAAAAAACACAGGAAACACATAAAACAACTGTTTAGTCATTTATCGTGTATGTCATTTTGTCCACCTGTATTTAAAGAAAGCTAATCTTCCAGGCGATTAGTGGATATTGAAGTAGGGTAGAACTATGCAGTAGGGAAAAAGGATTTGCTTCTTCCCATTTTTTTCTATTTTTGACTCATGTTTCTAGAAAAGTTAAATGCAATAAACACTAATTTTATAATTGAAATGGAATTTTAATAATAAAATAAAAAACAGTGCTTATCTTTTATGTATTTAAAATAATGAAACCAGGTAGGTACAGACAGGTATGCAAAACAAATGCAAAACAAATATGCTCAAGAAAATTAGTGAACTAAAAAGACTCCAATAGTCATTTAATGATGCCATATAGTATATGTATGCATTCAATGTTCTCAGGGAACTGCATATATTTTAGGCTAATGTGAATAATAGGGTTGTGTTTGACACTTATACATCGACAATACTACCGATATAATATATAAACTCTGAAATATAATTCCCTGTAATTTAGGGGATTTCAAGGTTTACAGTAGTTTTTGCAAGCAGCTTGTTTAAACTTTATGCTAATAAACCTACATTGCACTGTGGTTGAATTATTATTTTTTGTTGTGTAATGGAGAATGGAATAAAACAATCACACCAGTAAAATACAGTTCAATACTAATGTAGATTTTCACTGTATTAGTTTCTACACCCCCATCCCAGTATTTAATGTTATGACCAACAATATCATTATTTCGTATAGAAATACATCATGCAAAATCAGATCTGTTGTAGTGAACATTGTGTATACATTCATTTATATTACTGGTAAGTAAAATGCATTTGTTTATTTATTTTCACAGAAGCTCCTGGTGTAATTAGAGGACTATCTGACCAGACTGTGAAAATTGGTTCTTCTGTAGAATTTACTTGTGATACTTTGGGGAATCCTGTACCTAAAATCACTTGGTTGTTCAACTCCTTACCAATTTTGCCATCATCTCACTTCCACACATCAGACGCCTCTCTGCATATAAGTTCAGTCAATGCTCAGGATCAAGGCATGTACCAGTGCCTGCTAGAAAATGTTATTGGCTCAACACAGTCAGCTGCCAGACTCATGGTCCAATCAGGTAAGGATGCTGTAGATTTAACAACAATCAAAAAAATTAATCTAGTTTTTGACCAGGACAGGTTTTTATACAGACTTTGCTTTTTTAGGTTACTAAAATAAGAAATATTAAGGAATATAAAAAGTATAATGTAATTTATAAAAAGTATTTCACTAGTCCGTACAGTTTCACATGACTCGGTTTATTTTAAAAGATGACTGTAGTTTTGGTGATGGGTATCAGATGAATTCAGGTTTGACTGCAGTGGTTTTAGGAAAGATGTATGAAACCAAGCCAGTCTTGGCATACAAGTGTTCCGGGGGTGTGGGTGCAGGCCAGGTTTTTTGGCTGCAGCAGTGCTGTGAGAAGGTTACAGGAAGAGTGTCCGTTTTTGGCAGGCATCACCAGAGCAATGAGAGCATGCTTTGTGTGCACAGCTAGGGGAAAAAGCCCCTCATCATACCTGGACAATGAATCATGTTTTAATAATATTTTCCTCGATAATAATGAACTGATACAGCCTAGCTTAGCTTTGATTGATCTGTTCGCTCTATACTAGATACGGGTTTATATGAACTATTTACATTTGTTTTCCTTTTTTATGTCAAAATAATCAAAGCACAAATATAGTATGGAAATATTTATATTTCCACTGACTTTCACTGAATAGAAAAAGTCTGTTTTAGACACTGATGTAGACATTTATATGTATATTTAACATTTTTTATTATAAATATATCACTGAAGATGCATGAATGCAGTGTTTTTACACATCTGCTTTTCATCAATCCAGATTAAGTAATGTTTTAGTAATAATATAGTTGAGTTCTTCTTAAACACTCAAACGAGTACATACGCTAAAAAGAACATAACAATTAATGTCAGGCATTGTAACAGTGTTATGTTTCCACCTGTCATACTATGTAATTCCATTAAGGCTACTTAGATAATATAGCATTAGTCATAGGAGCTAATGTCATAGCAGTTAATGTCACAGGTATAATTACTCTCACAGAAGATGAAAACTTGCTCGATATATTTACGTTTCTGACAATGTTATTTTAAAATGTAAATTCAGTACCTGCTTTAAGATAAGGGACAATATACATGTGGTTGTTTGTGTAGAGAGGTCTTAGTTTTAATAAAGTAATTGTTTAGAAACTTAACCAATGTTAAATGTTTCAGACATTTGTAAATCTGGACTGCTGAAATGGATCTGTATTAATATACACAAAGCATATCTGGCCAAAAAAATCTAGATCTTCTCCAAGAGCATATCCAAAATGACAGCTCTGGTTGGCTGTTCCATTTCTGCAGTGATCAGTATCTATCAAAAGTGATCTAAGGAAGGGAAAGTGGTAAACCAGCAACAGGGTCATGGGAAGCCAAGGCTCATTGATGCATGTTGGGAGTGAAGGCTGGCCTGTGTCATGCAATCCAATAAACACGCTACTGTTACTCAAATTGCTGAAGAAGTTAACTTTAATTGTAAAAGAAAAGTCTCAGAATACACAGGGCAGCACAGTTACAGGGCTGTTTTGTCTACAAAAGGGGGACCAACACAATATTAGGAAGGGAGTCATAACATTATGGCCGAACGGTGTATATGCTGGTGGGAATACATAGCATTTACCAAAACTTGCTCAGTTTTAAAAGAAAAGGAAAAAAGTCCCACTTAAAAATAACTAACATTACTAAGAAAAATAAAATTCTGCTGTTTCTGAAACTATACTAATTGTTATTACATCATGGAACAAAATAATCATGATTCTCACTTCAGGCATTATCTTGATGCTCTAGCTCTTGGAATGTAAGGAGTAACAGCACAAGGCCATGACAAGAAACAGAGTACCCAGCTGTCAGCTAAACATACAACTGGCCTTATATTTATTAACATACACACATACAAATGCAAAGGTTACTGTCCTCCCTACTCCCCATTTATCAGCACTGCCCTGAATCTTTAAGCATGATTGATAAAAGCAGAGATATGCCGGCTTAATGCTAAAAAACAGGCCCTCGAGGTTGAATCCAGATGCTGTTTTTCTCTTGCTTGCAAAACAGAAAGACTATGGTTTTAATCAAGTGCAGGTCAGGTAAAATGTATATCTTAATTCAAATAACTGAGATATAAATATTTTGGATATAAACGTCTTAGTTGCTGGGTCACTGTGTTTACTCGGATGTATTCACTTTGCGGTTCTTTGTTAATGCCTTTAGGTTTACTTGAATCATTTAAAACATATGACTATTACTCCCAATTTGTTACAGTTAAACTGGCTTCTTCTGCTGGGAGAATCCTGATTGCAGTCGAAGTGGGTGTGTTGCTGCTCTCTCTGACCCTTGCACAGCCCATAGCAGAAGCCTTTTTCACCCATGCATTTTGCACAAGCGCCTCATTATCGGGCAATCAGGGTCCTTACACAGCATCATGAACGCCCTGTCCAATTAGTCTAAATCTAAACAGCCAATTTTGCAGTCCTGAAAATTATTGGCTTTTGTGAACAGGGTTTAAGAGATTATCTATTGTCTTTGTATAGTTTCACAGATAAGGTTTTACGTTTTGCAAGTTTCCAGCTCATTTTGTGTCCACTGGTTTTGGGATTAGAATTAGTTGATTTGTTGCTTGGACCTCTCTAAAATTATATTAATTTGGCCACATTCTCAAAATTACACTACAGGCTTGTTTACATACTTTATTTAGGATTGTGTTCACCTAAATAATTCAAATGTTGCATAAAAATAGGAAGATCTAGTCTCTTTGTCCTGCAATGTCAGTGGTCAGCCTATCCTTCTGATCCGCTGGCATTACTCCACTGGTTATTGCACACCAGGCCCCTGAGAGTAAAGTCTGATTGCAGAGTGAAGGCTTAGCCCCATCATCATGTCTCAGACTGGAAGTTCTGCCCTCTTAACTCAAGCTGTGAGCACAGAGCATGCTGGGAAGTACATCTGTGGGGCCTCTAATAAGCTTGGCGCTGTGCAGGCTCAGGCCTTTTTCACAGTGGGTAAGCACAAGTGAGTAAAAAATCTGCTCACTGTATTGAGCCACCCCCTCTTTGTTTTCTCATTTTTCTGTTTTACTGTCTCATGTGAGTCAGGTGTGATGGCAATCTCTTATGTTGGTGTTGATATAGCCCCCAACATTCATAAGAATTAATTGAGGGAATAACCCAGTCAGTGTGCAATACAGAGATATGCACAGCGATGTCTCATGCACAGACATGCAAAAGAAAAATAGTGGAGTATGTTAAAAAACAGGGGAAGAGAAGGAACTTTAGAGTTAGTTTAGAGTTCTGATTTTCTCTGGTATTTTAATGGTTTCTAATGGAATGTGAGAGCCCTGGCTCTAGGCCCAGTCTTCGCTCTACGGTTGCCAGCACTGGAGCTGTTTGTTTTGTAAAGTAATCCAGAGCTGCGCACCTAGTACCCTGTCATATCAGATATTTTACTGCTCTGCACCTCGTGTGTTATGCTGAAAACATGACGTACAAATCAAACAAGTTTACTTTGTTGATATACTCTAAATACTATTTTAAATATGTGCAATTCAATGACAAGAGTTACAAATTTGTCTCTATTTTGTGTTAATATTATTTTTTTATGATTAATAATATGAATATTATAAGTAATTATATTATTATTATTTGCTGATTTTTCGTAATATGAAACAGAAACTAAAATCATTTTCTCCTGATATTACAATTTCAGCTACAAATTTATATTCATGATGTAATAACAAGTAGGGTAAATATTGAAAGGATGGAACTCTTCTGTTTAAGAATTGAATCATTATTTTAATAAATGAGCAAAAAAAAAAAACAGTTTTGTAGTAATTATGAGTCTTTATTTATTTATGAGTTGTTAATTATTACAAAAATCTCCAAAATATAATATTATAGTTAAAGAAAGTTTATTGTAAGCCAGAAAACATACAGGTCATGTTTTAATAACACCCTAATAACCTATCACTTAATTGACATATTTAGCATTTACACAAGTGTGTAGAATCTTAAGATTTGATGATTACTAATTTCCTTTACCTTTTAACTGCTAGAGTTATTAAAACTGAAATGTATTAAATACCAGAACTTGATTATTGTTTACTGTTACAAAAAATGCAAAGTGATTATTGTATCAGTTGTACCAATATTGTATTTTTTTTTGGTTGGTTACAAGCATGTTATCTAGATATAGGAAATATACTGTTAATGTTACTCACGAGCTCTTTTCCCTTTTTAATTTGTCAAGGTATTATGATCATTTTAACTAATAGTGGTGTTTATTAATACAAACATTACTATTGCCATATGTTGTTCCATTTTAAAAGCAGCTAGTAGTGTTGCCTAAAACCTATGCCATTTGATTTTGTATGACACTCTGTGCACTTCTCATTTCTGTGGCATTTTAAACCCTTAGCATTTTAATACAGTGCATTAAATAAAAAAATAATTATGTATTTGATTGAAACCAAATATTGAACACTAACATTTTTATATAAAGAAATTTAAACATCAACTCTTATGTTTTAACAGAACATCAGTCCAGTTTTACAACTGCAAATATGGATGCCCAACCCTCTATCCATCCAATACAGAGTGACGAAGGAGAAGGATTATCCCTGCATCTGGAAGAGAGCTTTGGCGATGCAGTAGGTCCCATTAGTGAGAGGACAAGTAGCAAGCCCACTCCAGAAGCACCAATCATCATCAGTCCTCCCCAAACACATAAACCCAACACCTATGATCTAGAGTGGCGGTCAGGACGAGATTGGGGCAACCCAATCACTGCCTTCTTTGTTAAATACCGCAAGGTAAATACATTCTTTTACTATTCCATGTATTTTATATAAAAATGTCTTTTTAATTATAAAGGTAGAAGTAGCAGTCAAAAGTCTTAATGAAAAGGAGATAATTTTGATAATGAGTTGAATTTGGGTGTGTATTAAAGGTATGCTTACTTCATTCTTCTTGATGTTTGCACTGATAAAGTGGTGACCTGACTAAGAAAGTTGTCTTAGACTTTGTTTGGTTTATTGTTGTTTTTATCCCATAAAAATACTCATATTGACAAGTGAAGACTACATTAGAGAAAATTTATCTGAATGTGTTTTGCTTCTCTCCCTATTGTATGAAACTTTTTTATTTTTGGATGTTGCTGTAGGTGAATGACGTGGGCAGTGTGGTGGGCAGCTGGCACACAGTCAGAGTTCCTGGCAGTGAAAAGAACCTTCTCTTGTCGGACCTAGAGCCTTCAAGTCTGTACGAAGTGCTCATGGTTGCACGCAGCACTGCTGGAGAGGGCCAGCCCGCCATGCTCACTTTCCGTACAGGGAAGGGTAATGATTTTACTGGATCACTTTCCTGCACACAAACTAACAATCGCATGCTTTTATTTAGTTGAATGAATAACTTAGATTTATGATATTGTTCTATTATTGGGTATATACAGTGCAACTGGAAATTATTCTCAGCGCTTCACTTTTTCCACATTTTGTTATGTTACAGCCTTTTTCCAAAATAGATTACATTTTCCCCCTCAGAATTTTACACAAAATATCCCATAATGACAAGTGAAAAAGATTGTTATTTAAGTTTAAGTATTCACAGTGTTTGCTCAGTACTTTGTTGAAGCACCTTAAGCAGTAATTACAGCCTCAATTATTTTTTAGTATGATGCTACAAGCTTGGCACACCTCTTTTTGGGCAGTTTCTTATATTCTTTTTTGCAGAACCTCTCGAGCTCCATCTGTTTGGAGGTAGAGTGTCGGGCACAAACATTTTCAGATCTCTCCAGAGATGTTTAATTGGGTTCAAGTCTGGACTACTGGGCCACTCCACAACATTCACAGAGTTGTCCTGAAGCCACTAGTTTGTCATTGTCCAGTTTAATGTAAACCTTTGTCCCAGTCTGAGGTCCAGAGCGCTCTGGAGCAGATTTTCTTCAGGGATGTCATGATTGTGCTGTGGCAGTATATCAAGCACATCCATGTTGCCGTGGAGTTTGTGGATTTCACTAATTTATTGATTATAGATATTAAGCCACTGGTGTTGACAGGATTACAATATAAATTACACGTTGGGTCACATTATTATGAGCACCAGCTAATATCCAGAGTAACCATCATATGTAGCCGAAACAGCAGCTGGACAGATAAGGTTCAGTAAGGTTCAGTAAGGATGGTACATGGAGCCATGCTGACTGCAGTGCATTCACATTCTGCTCTGACTCTTGATAAGAACTCACCATTCAATTTTATAGTAAATACATGCAGGCAGACAGTTTGTTGACAATAAATAGCATGATTCTGGGATTAATAGACATGCTTAATATTTATATTTGTCCAAGAAATAAAGTTGTTTCTTGAAACTCTTAATTGGTTCTGGGACCGGCATCGAGTTTTAAAGATGTTGACTTTTTTTCCCATAAGGATAAATGTTAATGCGTTCCATGCTCCTGTGGAAGGTCATCTATTGGTCTATACGCTTGGATAAAATAATTGGTTTGTTTATATAAATTTTTTTTACATACAAATACTAAAATACATTTAAACCCTTAACTTTATAAAATACAATTATACCTGTACTTGACCTTCACTTTTCTGTAAACCTTCACTATTCACTTTTCTGTTCAGTAATGGCATATTCACAGGGAAAATGACAAAATAGCTTTTATGCTTATCAGATTTCTTTTCCTGGGAGGTAAACATTCGACTACCACTGTATATGCAGTCAAGCTGGCAAAGTGTAGCTAGAGACAACTGTGGGAATAACAATGCTTTAAATCACTGCAGCTCTTTCAGTAACACTTATTTCTGCTTTCTTTTCTCTTTGGTTTTATTTCTGTCATTCATAGAGAGGAGTCCTCCTTACAATAAGAACCCTCCCAAGGAACCAGTTGTGTCTCAGCCTGAAAAAATCCCAGAAGAGAAAGTCATCAACACACACTATGGAGTAGTTATACACGACCGAGGTGAACTTTACAGGCTGTAAAGATATTTTATTATTTTTTAGATATTTTTTTATTTTAAAACAGTATATTTTCTTTTTTCTGTCCATGTTTCTTTGCCACAAATGGCGATTACATTTTGCTTTATTACTAATTCAGCACTTAAATCATTATACTGGTTATAAATAAAATTAGACAATTCTTAATGCCTCTTATTGCTATTTAACCAGGATATAATCAAAACACCCTCTGCTTGATATCCATGTCATTTAAGTCAGTAAATTAATTTTACTTTGTTGCATTATGTCCATGTTTATGCGTTGCCATGTGTTGCCGTGTGTGTGTGTTAATCTGTTTGTGTTTTTGTGTGTTTTTTTGCGTGTCTTACTGCCACTTGGTCTAGTTTTGAAAACATTTATTATTATTACATAGCTTTTATTAGCTTAATTAAAGTTTTACTTTTATTGACTTTTTAAACATAGTTGTAATAGGAAATAAATATGTTAATTTAGGCCTTACATAAAATTTTAACCTCACATAAGTCATTTTTACTAACCCACTCTCTTCTTTTTGGCTTTCTTCTTTTCTGTCCATGGCCCATAGCCTGTTCAGTAAGTACATGCATAACTTAAACATGTAGTTTGTATGTTGTGTGTTCATTTTGCCATCCTCTTTTTATTTCACATATATAGTGTTTATTTCATTTTCCATTTCTACTGAATGGAAGCATTTTTTACAAAACCAGAATAATAATGGTATATTTGGGCTTAATTAGTTTGTTTCTTTCAACAGTTCCAGAGGCCCCAGATCGACCAACCATCTCAATGGCATCTGAAAATTCCGTCTATGTGACATGGATTCCACGAGCCAACGGCGGCTCTCCCATCACAGCTTTCCGTGTAGAGTACAGGAAGCAGGGACGCAATGGAGACTGGATTATTGCGGATGATAATATTTCACCTCTCAAGCTGTCTGTTGAAGTGCGCAATCTAGAACCAGGTACATATTGAATATTTAGTATAGCATCATATTTTTGTCCAATATAGGAAAGATGTATTAAATAAAACATAGAGATATACATTAACAGAAGGTCAGTTAAAAAACCTAGTGAAACCCCAGCATTCAGCGCGGCACAATTGTTCTCACATAAATATGAGCAATGAATGAATTATTTTCACTTTATTTTCACAGTTCTTTGCAAATATGGGCTTGTCAGTGACAATTTATTTTTCTGAACATTGAGGGAGATGTTAGTTGACATCCCTGCGCATTGTGACACCTCGTTCCATTGATTTGAAAGCCATGATGCTAACAGTGTCTGCTTAGTAAGCGAAAACTGATTGTAATCATTGTCAAAGTAATTTGTTTCAATAAATAAACAGGAATGTAATGATTCAGAAAGAATCCATACAAATCGGTTCATTTGGGGAATCAATTCATATCAATGATTCATTTAAGATGAATCAATATTCACTTTAAACAGCAGGGTCACTGATGCAATATTTGAATCCATTATTTTTGACATAGTTTTGCAACTACCTACAGAATAAATTGTGAAGACAGTGTTGTGAATCTCATCACATCGTGGGTAGAGTGTATTGTTATGTCATGGGCCATAAATTGAAGCAAAGAGATGTAAGAGCGGTTCTTATTTAGAAGGGTGATCATGGAACGCATGTTCTGTACTGTTGCCACAAAAGCTCAGAATTCTCAAAACTGTGATACACTAAACCCAGATTCATCAGATTGACACATGGTGAAGCATGATGCATCATTAAATATTTCTGCTGCTCAAGAGTCCATTTATGAATTATTTAAGAGCACTTGTGCTATACACAGTCGGCTAAGCACTGCCATGCTTCTATTCACAGGTTCTACGTACCGGTTTCGCGTCATTGCCTTGAGCAACTATGGTGAAAGTGCTCACAGTGCCACTTCCAGGCCGTACCAAGTAGCAATGACGAGTCAACCCTCATCCAACCGTCCCGTTACTGGCCCACACATCTCATCGACTGATGCAGTCAGTGACACACAGATCATGGTGCGATGGACTGTGAGTAATGAAGTTTCACCATTTAATTTTGCAAATGAAACCATAATATTTATTAAGCTTTAGTGTGAGGAAACTCCCTATAACATGCACAGCGCCGGGACCTTAATCTCACTAAACATCTTTGGGATGGAATCAGTAGTGATGACATCATTAAAATCTAGCATCACTACCTGCCCTTTGACTGAATGGACAAAAAGAATT
>JAYDZG010000009.1:11715799-11730485 GCA_034509265.1 Microcambeva bendego | reverse complement strand
ATGATCTGTCAGTAAATACACACCTTTTCTGAAAGGCCCCAAAGGCTGCAAAACCATTAAGCAGGAGGCACCACTAACCAAACAACACCATGAAGACCAAGAAAATCTCCAAACAAGTCAGGGACCAAGTTGTAGAGAAGTACAATTCAGGCTTGGGATATAAAAAATATCTAAATCTCTGATGATTCCATGGAGCACCATCAAATCCATTATCATCAAATGGAAAGAACATGGTACCACAACAATCCTGCCAAGAGAGGACCGCCCACCAAAACTCTCAGACCGGGCAAGGAGGGCATTCAGAGAGGCAGCACAGAAACCAAAGGTAACCCTAATAGAGCTGCAGAGTTCTCAATCAGTGACTGGAGTATCTGTCCATATGACCACAATAAGCCATTCACTCCATAGAGCTGGGATTTATGGAAGAAAGGCCAGAAAAAAAGACTTATGGACAAAAATAGGAAGGCTCATTTTGAGTTTGCCAAAAGGCATTTGGGAGACTCCCCAAATGTATGGAGCAAGGTGTTCTGGTCAGATGAGACCAAAATTGAACTTTTCAGCCACCAAGGAAAATGCTGTCTGGTAAACAAACACATCTCATCACCCCCAAAACACCTGCCACCACCATGTTTCACTGTGGGGATGTTTTTCAGCAGCAGAGACTGGGAAACTGGTCCAAGTGTGCTAAATACAGGGATATTCTTGAACAAATCTGGTTTCAGTCTGTCAGTGTTTTGAGATTCGGGGGTTCAGCTTCCAAAAAGACAGTGACCCCAAGCATACTGCTAAAGCAAGACTTGAGTGGTTTAAGGGGAAACGTGTAAATGTATTGGAATGGCCTAGTCGAAGCCCAGACCTTAATCCAATTGAGAATCTGTGGTCGAAGATCTAACTTGAAGGAGCATTGTTGTAACATTTAAAATGTCTTTAGATTGAATTAACATTTTTCATTTGCTTTTAGGTGTCTACTGTTTACTGGTGAGTTTGCACTATAACGCAAAATAACCCTACAGTAACTCAGTTAGGAAATGGTTAGTTAAAATGTACAGCTAAAGCAATACTTGAATTAGGTTTAGAAATCACTCAACCAATTTTGTGGACATCGAGGGGAGTGTAAGAACAAGATATATTTCATGAATGTTCTAGGTTTACTTTCAAGCGTTAAGGTAGACAGTGCTAAAACTCTGTGAGATTTTTATAAAATGATCTTTGTTGAACTAAACACATTATATTGTGAATTTAGCTCTAGTCACTGCAGATTGTTCCAAAGTCTTGTGCTGTTAAATGTAAAGCCAAATATCTAATTTAAGTTTGTATACAGAACAGGAAACAGCCAAAAGTGACCAGGAGTAAATATGTTGACCTCAGAGAGCTAGAACCAAACAGGACTCAATAACATAAAATGACTTCACAGCTATAAAAATAAATAAGAATTTCTGTCATGAAAAGACAGCAAGCCTAGAGAGCATTAAATTGGACGCTGTGGCCTTGGTGCAGCTAAAGAGTTGTGAAGCTACATTTTAGTAGGCAAACAAACTTTTGTTGACATTCATGGACAGATCATTATAGTTATCCAACTCAAAATCTTAAGACATGAAGGAGGGAAAGTGAGGAGGGAAAGTTGTTTAAGTCTATCTTGGGATGGTGGAGTGAGGGGAGGGTGCAGGTTTTAATGATTGCAAAACAGTTTTAAAGGTTAAATTTAAGAATTGAAACACAGAGTTAAAGATCACACATAAGTATTGAAATAATATATATATATATTTTTTTAAATACTGTTTTCAATTCTTATTTCTATTCTATTAAGAATGTAAAAAAACCCAAATTAAATCACTTTTCTACCCAGTGTTGTACCATTTGAATACCAACAACCCACTGATATACGTACCACTGCTTTAACATCATCATCACAGGAAAATCTTATTCCCCCAAAAGATGTAATTCAGATGGCGCTAAATCCCAACTATAAGCTCTTTTCTCCCACCCTTACCTTTTCCAACAAACACATGCATGCGTTATTTACCTGTCTGTTAATTTAAATATTAAAAACAGATTATTTGTGTTTACTTCAGAGGTTTTTCTTATATTTATTAAAATATAAAGTGAATGCACTATCAGATTAAAAAGTTACATCGGGAAAGGATTAATTAATTTTATAAGACTGTATAACCATTTCAGTGGAAAAGACAAATTTAAACTGTTGAAGGGAAAAATAAATGAGATGGCCAGCAGCAGAGAGCCTGAAAAACTTAATGGAAGACAGGATGTTCTGGAGAAACACTATCCATATTGGCTGGAGTTAGAATCGACTCTGTGGAATTATAATAAATAATAATAATTTAAAATGGACATAACAGATTGCTAACTAAATAAGAAGATAACTTTTCTGCTTTGAAGCATTTAACTTTTCCTATTTTCTAAAATCACATCATCAAAGTTTCATATTTTAAATATTGAATCGCTAAAATATACAACTCCAAATCTGAAAAAGTCAGTAAAAATGACAGTATGGAAAATAAAAAAAATTAAAAATCCATTGCTCCTTACATTTACATTGACTTATACATGATTGCAGACAACTTGAACCCACAATATTTCATCTGGTCATCCAGCCTAATCCAAAAGCTAGGGTCTGTCATGATTTAGGCCTATAGTCATGAAAAGTCTTCAAAAGAGAATTTTTAAATGAAAAATGTGACAATGACAACAACATGCTTATTATTTGGAACACAAAATAAAACCTGAATCGCTGTATATGCTTGGTGGCAAAACATCTTTTAAATGTGGAGAAAATGAATGGTAAAATTACATGTTAAATGCTTTACTGTCCCAATTCATTTGGAATGTGTAGCATGTCTGAAATGCAGGAATGGATATTTATTATTAAATAAAAAAGGTGAGTGGACAAAACATGAAATATATCAGGTTCATACCATCTGCAATCAATTAAAAGCCAAACTAAATGTAAGAATCTGCATTTAATTTTTTACTATTTGAATGTCTGATTCTGTCCCACATTTTTCTGATTTGGGGTTATAAATAAACAGGTTGGCACGTGCCCATCAATGTGAACGGGCATGATGTCTCTGGTTCTACCCACCTCTTCTTTCCAACAACATGCATTTTGAATGATCGCTGCCTTCTTGAATGGCTGTTTTACATACTCGCCCCTCCTCTCGGTTTTGTGCAGCTTTGTGTTCTCCCTAAACCAACACTGCAGAGCTTAAGTGACCTTTTGACCCTTTGGCCCATTGAGGAAGAATAGCTGCTGTGTTGTTTGGTTGCTTAGAGATGCTTTGTAGTGTCTGAGACTCAGCTGGGGTTTATTTCGAGTGATATGTGCTCTGTTTAGGCGTATCGCACACATATGTATTTATTTTTGGCATGATAGTTATTTTTACTCTCAATCTACTATAAGCTTGACAAATTTACTCCAGTGTTGCTTATTTTAGATAGAAGTTCTTTCACTGCAAGTGGCTAAATCACCGCTCAGAGCACTCGTGTGGTGTAGCAGACTAATGCACAGGCTCCACTATTGAGGCGCAGGTTTGAGCCTCGCAGCTTACATCCTCGGTCAGGCACACAGCAGACACTCTTGCCTGTGTCTGAGAAAATTAAAGCCAGATGAGGCGTCGCCTTCTATCTGGCTGAGAGGCTGACATGGCAAAAGAATACATACAACATACAATTTATGGCCAGGATTTATACATGTGACCATGAGCCATACATCTCATTTTACCAAATCAAATAGTATTAAAACAGATAATCTTTGTATCTTGTATGATCTTTTCATCTATAACAACGCCCACTATTCTGAGAAGTCACGAGTGCATTGTACGAGGGAATTTGTACCCTTTCAGTCAAAGAGCATTTGTATGACTGGGCACTGTTGTTGGTCAAGAAATTGAAAATTTCCGGTTCATTTTGAAGCTGTTCAGTGGGAACGGGGTCAGGGCTCTGGGCAGACAACTGGAGGTTTTTTTTATTCATGGAGTTTGCATTGTGCACAGTGGCACAGCCATGCTGGAACAGGAAAAGGCCTTCTGTGAATTGTTGTGAGCTGAAGACATATGAGCTCCTTTGAATAAACTAAAGAAAATATTTTTTAACTCAATTTAACACAATAATTAAATAATTAGAATGTGGTGTGCCAGTGCCCAGCATAAATGAGTTCACTGCAGGAAGATCCATGAAACATTCAGGCTCTAAAAGAGGTCGTTCTTGAAAAAAGAAAAAGACAGATATCGCAATATGTCGATAACCTGTTCACTCCATGCCTATAAGTCTTAATACTATCCTTCAAAATCATGGAGGTCATACAATTAATATTAATATGACTAAACTGATTTTGTAATATAAGTTATCATTACCATTACATTCAAGTTGAGACTCAGTTTTCTCAACACTTTATCAATTGTTTTGGGGTTCATTGTGATATTGATTAAAATCTTAAGGGTGTACTCATTTATCCTGGCCACTGCAGTTTGGTTTTCATTTTTTACAGAAAAAAAAATCATAGATTTGAGAGATGACAGCAGTTTAAAGCTCTCCCAATTTATTCTGGCTTGTGACCAGCACTATAATCTACTGGTTTTAGGACAATTCAGTTTCTCCACTCAACCTGACTGCATGTTTTTGGACCGGCGCTCTCTGAGTAAACACGGGGAGAACTTGCAAACTCCACACAGGACCAAGACCGCCCCATCTAAAGATCAAACCATGGACCTTCTTGCTGTGAGGCAACAGTGCCATTCACTGAGCCACTGTGCCACCCAGAGGTGAGTAAGATTTCAAACCTTCAAATTGAAATAGCCTATTAGAAATAGGCTTACTGTTTGATTTAATCCTTTCAGGTGAAGGAATTAATAATACATAATAAATTATAAATAATAAATTAATTTATCCAGGTGGTCTCTTTCAGGGCCACATTGACAGTAGAACCGGTGTCCCAATGTAATTTATGAATATCGTGTAATTAATATGCTAAAGCTTTTTACATCAGATCTTTAATCCAAATGAATTCCTTTAACACTTTGAAAACTGAGCTCTTCATCACTATCATTAACTCGGCAATTAAAGGAGTGTCTGTCAGAATATGCTATTACTTTTACCCAAGCACAGTTTCAAAGAAGTAAATTATAATGTTAACTGAATTTGATACAGCTGCTCATGGTTGCCCAAAACCTCGCTGTTGTTTTAAGTAGAATTAGCTTGATTGCAACAGTCAAATAAAAAATATACATCAGTACTGTTTGTGTTGCATGGTTGCAGGTAGAGTTGGTGCTGCCTAGGACTCCCACCATACATTTTCCAAACCAAATCTTAGTGGTTATGCATATGTAAGTGAATCTTTTCAGCTGCTCCTGTTATGGGTTGCCACAGTGGGTTGTGCTCAGCATTATTGATATTGTGTGAATGTTTTACACCTGATGCCCTTCTTGACTCAATCCTCCAATTTATCCTGGCTTGGGACTGGCACTACAATGTACTGGTTTGTGTATCCTTGTGGCTAGGGTGGCACCCAGCTGACCAGTGGCATTGCTGAGTTTCAAAACAGATAATTCAGAGTTTCTGCGCTGCTTTGCAACCACCCGGGTGCGTTAGATGTGATAAATAAAAAATTATATCCTGTTGAAAAGGGGTTACTGTCGTTTATTCAGTCATTCAGAACAGCCAATTCCCCACATGGACACATGAAGAACATTTCAAATACATGACAGACTGTGAGGTGGGGCCAGTGGTACTTCATGGGTTAAGGTATTGGACTAGTAATTAGAAGAATGTTTGACCAAGCCCCATTACTGCCAGGTTGCCACTATTAAGCCCCTAAGCAATTGCTCCAAAATTGTCACTTTGGACAAAGTTGTCAGCTAAAATGGCAAAAATGTAAAAGTAAAGGTGATCAAATCCAATGTACTAGCTGTGTCACAGGGACATTCTGTTATATATTTCTGCTCAGTATGTTTGTTCTTTGGTTAGCTGCAAAAGTACACACACCTTCTCAAATTAGTTCTTTGGGGCTTTACTTAAGCAGGTTTCATGCCTCATTGTGAGGCATGGTTTCTGTCTTCCTGCAGCCATGCCAATACTGACTTACAGTCTCTTAGCCCTGCCCCTAATTCTCCACTTAACTTTCAGTATGCCCTGGCACTACTCTGCTACCACCGATGCTTACTTCTTTGTACTATTTTTGGTTGGAGAAGGAGGAGTTTGCTTACTTGCTATTGCCAGTTTGTGGTGAGCTATTTATAATTCATTCTAGGCCACAGTGAAGAGGTTTCCTGGTTTTTTGAAGCAGAATCCTGGCTATGGCTGGAACTGTTTTGAAGGGTAAAGGCAGGCATCTGTTGAAGAATAGAAGCAAGGATCCAAAAAGTTGGCTAGATCAGAAAGTTACTTCAAAGCTTTGCCACGTGTACTCGAGTTTGCTGCATAACATCCTAAAACAAACATTTTGCTTTTACAGATGTTTTAAATGATGTTCCACTTTCCTACTTCTGGTATACAGATCTAAGAAATTATAGCATTCTACTTTATGACCTTTCTTGGCAGACAATGGAGAATTTGTAAACATGTTTGAAGATGAATCCAGAATATGTGCGAAAGAATAGAGTTGGATCATTGGTTGCAAAAACGATGCTCAGGTTTATAGATGGGATGAATGATTAAGCTAATCTGTTTCTTTGAATCCTGTTCCCCTGCTTTTCATTCCCTGTCAGTTTTTCAACCCTGGTGTGCCTCATCCATGCCCACTCGGCAACCTTATATTAACAGCATCATGGGAACAAGGGCACCCATTGTTGGCTTCCAAATTCTTCTCCTTGTGTTTGACAGGACCTGTTAGAACTCTCTTTTCTTTTCTCCATGCCCGCTATTCTTCTGCTGTCTCCATAGCAGACCCTTAATAAAGGTAATGCTTCTTGTATCTAACTCCTCATTATGCACTTTGGTCCAAGCTATAGGAGGTCACATAATAATTTGGAGCTCTTTAATTCTGGTTTTGCTCAAGACCAGGTTTATGTCCATAAATCATTAGCTTCTCAGCAGGAAGATCTCCATAGATCTCGATTATCCCGTATATTTATTTATATTATTCTTTTATTTTTGTAATGATTTTACATGAAGTGCTCATTGTCAACAGATAAAGAAAATAATATGCAAGCCTTGCAAGAATAAAAAAATTGTGCCCAGGTGGAGTAGTGGGATTTTCTACTGCATACCAACATATGTGTACCAATCAGTGCATTGTATTGCAAGTCCCAAAAATGGATAAATAGGAGGGATGCATCAGTAATGGCATATGTGTTATAACTGTGCCAAATCAGTGAGGTGTGGCAAACACCTAAGAGCTGACCCTTTAATTAAATGGGAGTAAGGCAGAGGAAAACAAATGTACATGCAATAATTGAAGAACATCATAATTAGATAAATTATGCTGAGGTACACCAAATTGTGTTTAAGATGCATGGCATAATAAATAAAAGGTTTATTTCAAATAAAACTTTCTTTCAAAACTTTTGAGAAGGTCCTCAACTGCATTCCTGTTCACAAAAAGCAACATCCGTCAATACTTAGTTTGTTGCGAAGCAACCCAGTTTTCCTGAATAGAGCCATGACCTCACTCTGAACATCATTGTGATAAATAGTGAAAGGATGATTGCACTCACAAATACTCATTGCATTACTGGACAATTTTACCATATGCCAAATCCAAAGCTTGTGAAGTCCTTTAGAGAAAACGAGGGTGGTTACAGCAGCAAGCATGACAATCTGCTATGAAGGTTGACAAAAGTATGTGATTCCCAGCATGATGCTCATTTGCGATGACATTAAGGCTGGCCAAGGGCGTAGAGCAGATGATTCACTGGATCTGATCCAAGAATCACTGTACCTCTTGCATGTTAATTAACTCCATGTCAACTCCTTTATTCAATTACTGGTTTTCCTTACAGTGTTTCTGGATTTTCTGTTGGCAACCGTCGTTCTCTTTTCTGTATTTTTTTTACTGTGATGCCAGACTTAATCCAAACCTAACAACTGTTTTGTGCTTACTTTTGATACTTTTTCGTTGCAGTTTTTTTAGCCACTTGTCCTCATATTTGTGTTTGACCTTTTAGGTTCTGTTTCATTCCCCTTCAGTTTAGCCTACTGTAATATGAGTTATTTTTTATTTCAATGAAATAATTATATATATTATAAATTCTTATTTAACCTACAGAAAATATTTACACCTGGTTAAAAAAACAAACAAAAAAAACTACCCAGACGTATGATGACCTACTACGAGGCCAGGTGTCTCCCGGGCCTCAGGAACAATTCTATTAAACAAAATAATTCAACACCGGTTGATTAATCAATAATGACGATTCATCAGTGTAATCAGAAAATTTATCTGTGCTTTAGTATTAAAATAGGGGATTCGAAAATACATGTTTATTGATTTATTTATTTGCACAACGGATGAAAAAAAAGTCTATTATCCTTCATCTGCGCTCTGCATCTTCAGCTGAGTGTAGTAGAATGTAATTTTAGGGCCGTCATCAGTGTCATAAACCGCCTGGCAAGTGTAAAAGCCCTCTGCCTTAGCCTGTACATTCCTTATGAACAATGTAGAGACGTTGGTGGCCAGAACAGTTTCACCCAGTGTACTGGCCAGTGGCATGGTCTTGGGCCCAGGACCGTAGTTGTACGCAAGTGCCTCATTGCTGTCTAATTTTGTTCTTGAGAAGACCCAGATGAAGAGAGTAGGCATGGAGGATCCACAGAACAGGGACACAGTGCTGTTTACAGTAGCCTTTACTTCTTGTCGTATGTAAGCAATGTGCTCAGGGTCTGGGATCTCCAGGCCTAATGATGCATTTCAGAAATAGACACACAAGTTGAGATAATGTTAGTGTTCGAGAAAGCAGAATGTTATCTCCTAAGTTGGAAAATCTTCTGTAGTTGAAAGCTGAAGCTGCTATCTTTGATGTCAGTTGCTTAAGATCAAAGGTATTTGACATCCTACGCTTTCATGAGATGAAGAAAATACTTAGGTGCAATGAACATTACCTAATTCCATTTAAAGTCTTTAATATAGACCATTTCAAAGTCTGAGTACTTAACTCAGTCGACCTTAAGGAATGCCTTTCGATAGAAGTAACCAACTGAACTTAAATTTATATGACCTCCAAGAATGTAGGAAATACTCTTTAGTCCCGTAGAAATGCAGTAATTAATTAAAATGTATGTTAAATCTTAAGTTAAGGAATCAATGAATACAAATAAATATTTAACAGCTTTATTTTTGTAATTACTCATTAGCTGTTAAACACTTTCCATGTATTTATTTTAAAATGGTGATGGTATGAAAAAATATCTAGTTTTAGCCATATCCTGTTATGGCACAGGAAAATCAACAGGTGTTTTTTCTTTATTACAAAATTCAACCAGTAAATTGTTTACAATTATGAATGCAAATACCCTAATCTAACAGTTGTCTTAAATATATACCTTTAAGACTATTCAATTAATTCAATTAAGGATTGAAAATCAACCTATTTTGAGACTATTAACTAGGGATGTAACAATACACTCTATGCATTATGCAATAATTATGTTCCCTTTGTTCCCCATAGATTCTTAATGGTCAAACTTTACCTTTTTACTGTTAACCCTATAAAGGCAATTGTATATTTCATTCATGGGTTTTAGTAGTGTGTGCATCAGACAATCTTTAATTTAGACATCCAAAATGGATATAGTCAATCAATGACGCATCTGTGGTTTTCTCTGGATGTTGTTACTAGTTTTCTGAATGTAGGTGTGTAAAACATTCCAATTTTACTGATGTATCAACATGAATATTAATTGAATTGTTTTACTGGAATTCTATGCATTTCATGCATTATACTATTCATAAAACATCCTCCAATATTTAATAATGTTTATATACTAATTAATTTAGTGTTACAGTGACAGTACTTATTGCATGGAACCTTCACCCGAGCAAGATTTTAATTCTGTTCTGCCCATTTTTGAATGAGCACATGCTGCGTACAATAAATAAAAAGGCCTAATGTAACAAACATGTTATCTAATGAAACTCAAATATCCAAAGTCTTCTGTTTTTCATTGATTCTGACTTTAATTGCTTCTATCTCTCTATGTTTTTTTTATTATTATTCAGCAGAAGGTTACATAAACCCATGTAAAAACCGGAATACTGAATATAATATATAAAAGGTAAACAATAACTAATTAAACTATATTTCAATTTTGTTCCACTACATGGTCAATAAACATATCTTCTACTGCCCAACAGTGTCTGCTCCATTTTAATATACCTCATAATGTTGTGTAGTGGCTCCTTACCTTGTGCCAGAATGCAAAAAAACAAAAAGGAGAAATTAGCTCTTTTTAATGGGATCCCCATAGTGCAACAAGCCACAAGAAATGCTGATAGTAGATATGCAGTTTTCAGGTTTAGAATGAATCGTCGCAATGCCAGGCTTCTAAGCCAGAACCTTACAAACCAGCACTGTTTAGACACACTACACAACTAAACCCTGCAATTAAATAAATTATTAAAACCTTACTGGCATGTAATATTATCTTTCTTATTTGTTCTCTGATAGGTGGTCTAGAGTATCAGGATTAGCATTAATTATTTAAAAGTTCTTAAACTTCAAGCTGGCTGTAACTTGCCTAGAATAAAAATATCTTGAACATAGCTTTGACACCTTTGAACACACCTTTGCAAACAATTGCCCAGGCTCCCTAGGATGATCAACAAATTAAATGATCTATGTTCTGAATCTGGTTATGAGGATAAGCATATGTTAATCCTTATATCTAAGTTTGAACATTGTGGCGCCTCACTGCAATGATGTATAACTGTAAAAATCATAAAATATCAATATAATATATAGAATAGAAGAATGCCTTCATTTGCCATTACATGTACAGTCCAACAAAATTCTTTCTTCACATATCTCAGCATGTTTGGAAGTTGGGGTCCTTCAGCAGGCAGGGTTAAGGGTCTTGCTCAAAGACCCAACAGTGGTATAATAGCAGAGACTGGATTTGAACCACTAATCTTTGATGGATATCCCAAAGCTCTACCCATTAGGCTACCACTGTCCCTAAATGTGAATTGGGCTTGCAAAACTTTGCTTTATACAGCAGATTTAGAATATATTTAGATTTTTTTTATTTAACACAGTTACTTGCATTGTTAAATTGATGTTAAATGGACACAATATTGTTTGCCCATTAAACTACCTTTAATGGTGAAGCAAAAAACTTCACAAAAAAGCAGCAAATATTTAATGAGACCTCCCTTTGCTCTTGAGTAACAGCAAGAACCAGGCTTATTTAAACATAAGAATAAGCTTAAGATTAAAATAACAAAAGTTGCAGTATTGGATAAATTTATTCTATAGTAATTGTGCAGCAAGACTGGATTAAGCTGATTTTAGAGATGGAGATGATGGTGATCAAAAACAACCAGGTTTTAGAAGCTGAGTTGAGTCACTTAAGCAGCACAACAAGGATGAAGCTGTGGCAGCAGAACAGCAAGGAATTGGCACCAGGACAGCTGTGGAATTTTTAGACCATGTTAGTTTTAAATTTGCAGCAAACAAGGAAGGCTTTACATTAATAATTTTGGTTCAACACACCATGGACACAGGAACAGCAATAACAGTGGCAGAGGTATGAAAGACAGAATGGGAGAGAAAAGATTTGCAAATTTTCAGTCAATGTGAAACCATCTAACAGTCCGAGAATTGCATATAATGTCAGATTCAGAAGTTCAGATTCCCTCACTAAAATATGGAAAGAAACCAAGATACCACCATAGACTCAAATCAGTTGAACAATTTTTTGAAAATGTACTTGTTCAAGTAATTATATTCTCAGTATAACAACACCGCTTTTCTTCTGAAGTCCTGCAACTGGTACAAACCACAGACCAAGCACAATTATGGTTACAGGTTAAAGAAAAAATAGTCTAGGTAAAGAGATAGAGAGTGGGATGCGGAGCCATGGTATGCTGGCTGAGCAAATTCCACACTGATGAAGCACGTTCCTAGTTAAAGCAGTAGTAATTCAGCTCTTCAGAACACTGCCGTATTACACAAGACTCTGGACACATCTGCTCTAGTAGACCCATGGGCTAGGGAGGGAGAAAGCCATGACGGGACTGGAAAATGTGAGTTGTTAGAAAAACTAAATGTTTTGGGAGTAGGTTGTTTTGGGAGGTCAGACGGGTGAGAGGAGATACGAAGAAAAAGGTCTGGCAGTGGGGGTGCATAATGAAAAATTACTAAAGAATCTAAGCCATATCTGAGCCTTGGGTAAAAGCTTGCAGGTGTAGCCTTTTTAAAGGCAGATCTTGCCTGGGTTCTGGCATCACACAGGAAAGGCTCTGCTACCATTTAGAAATGAAAGGAGGCACGCTGGTGTGCTGCACATGCAGTTCCTTTTTATTCGCATGCCTGGAGTGATGTATGTTGTGATGCATGATACTGTTTTTTTTTTTTTTTTAGATGAACATAGAAAAATTTGGGGAATCCTGAAATACATATTTTCTTCTAATTATGGATAAAACAAAACGGTGACTTGGGCCTCAATTAAAGACAATAAAATAATTTAGGAGACATAAAATAATTAGTGCTGTGGAAACACATTATAAAAACAAGTGTGATAAAATTATAATCAAACCATTAAAAACATACAATATGCATAGAACATACTGGGTTGCTCATGTTCCTTATATCTAAATAGTTACACTGGATATAAACATGCACACCAACTTCATCTATAGAACTTCTTGAAAGATGATAAATGAGCTACATTATGGACTGGCCATAACTGGACAAGTAAATCATATTTATACTGCGAAAATCATTTAAAGGTGCTTGGCTGCATTTACTGCATTTAGCAGATGCTTGTATACAAATGCAACTTAATTGTATACAATCCAACCAATTGAGAGTTAAAGGGCCTTGCAAGGGTCAATCAGTGGCAATCTGGAAAATGTGAAGCGTGACCAAGAGCTAGTGTGATTACTCATCCGGTACCTTAACTGCTGATCTACAACTAAATAAAATTGTAACTTATTATAACATTTGTTTTGCAAATTTAACCCAAACATGCTGTAACAAAGTAATCAATCAACAACAATCAAACAACAAAAAGCCCAATTCTCTTACCCTAAATGTGCACTAAGAAGTAAAATTGACACTAAACAAGTATATGAGTATATTTATTCCACTGACTGGGGTCCACAGCTTGAAAGGAGCACAGACCCATGCAGTCTGATGGAAAGTCAGGGGCATTACATTGATGCAGCCAAGCTTGAGGTTGCAGGAAAATGTGTGGCAACATTTTGAGGAAGTCCTTTTCTGTTTCAGTGTGACCAATCTCACTTCACCTCAAATTGGGACACTTTGTACAAGCCAGGCACATTAGTGCCTGACCTCACAAATGCTTTTTAACTGAAAGTGCACACTCCCATTTTGTAAAAACCTTTGCCAGAGAAATAGATGCTGTCATAGCCATGAAGAGGTGAACGTCATTTATTTTGCTAATGCCCTTTATTTCCACAAATACACTCTGTCATATATTCCTTAACCACTGCATTGGTTAGCCTAGCTCTTTTAGCTATTGTAAGGAATTCAGGTGGTTCTGGCGAAATTGTGTACATACTATCTGAACTGATCTGTATCTGAATTCGCACCAATAAATCCTGGTTTATGTTATAGAAAACATTATGTGAAGAAGAGCATACAATGCCTTCAGAAAATATATTAAGTGTGAGTTTGGATAATAAAGAGGATAGACAAACTGACCCAGAAAAGGCAGGCAGGTGGAGAGAGCTGTAAGTACCACTGATGCCTTCTAAAAACAACATGTGGAAAGGTTCTGGGTTCTAATGTAGCGTGGAGCATTTATGTACTGTGAGCATACTCTTCCTTCTGGGTGGAGCAGTTGTGTAAGCCTGTGATGGCTATAGTGTTCTAATGGCAGGCTATGCATCACAATTTCATGCCAACTTTCTGTTCATCTTAATCCACTAGATTAAGTATCTAGAAGTATCCTGAGTGCAAGAGATCCAGTTGTGTAGTGCGTACTGGAACTTTTATTATTATTTTTACAAATGCAAGATGTACCTTTGTGTTATCTTAGCTCAATCAATGGTTTCCACCTTGCATTTCTCAAGGATGGAATTTTGACTTAGCTTAACCAGTTCTTGAGATTATTTTTTGTGACAAAGCAAGTGACCCAAAAGTTATATCTTGACCCAAAGTTATATCAGATAGTCAGGATGACAAAACAAACTGACACTGTAGAATTGTGAATGTTTGTGAGTTCATCAGTTCCTAGTGCACTGGTGAGTTGCATTTGTGGAAAGGTACCATCATCGCCATTGACACATTTCTATGGTGATTTCAGAAAGTCAGTTCTAGGCCCTTCTACTCGAGAAACAACATGAATATCGTATTCCAATAAATTGTTCCCATAATGTGTCCAAACAAGTAAAAATACAAATAAGTGTATAAGTTATCAGTGTAACAATGTACCCTACAGTATGCATACATTACATTTTTCATCAATGGAAGTAGTAGTTTGGATCTCTTATCCTTCTATAACAGACCTTTCTCACTCCATCCTTTTTGGACTGTGCAGACTTTAAACAAGT
>JAYDZG010000009.1:11704628-11715699 GCA_034509265.1 Microcambeva bendego | reverse complement strand
TAGTTTGGATCTCTTATCCTTCTATAACAGACCTTTCTCACTCCATCCTTTTTGGACTGTGCAGACTTTAAACAAGTCCACAATTGTACACAATTACCGTTTATGATCTGGCATGGCTTCTGTCGATTCCACAGCTAAAAGGATAAAGCCATCAGAGAGATTAGAAGTACAGCTGTAACCTGAAGAGGAGCGGGAGAAAAAGACCTTCAAAGACATCATCATGCTGGCTTTCTCATCTGCCCTTCCAGGCCAGACAGCTGCTTGCTTTAGACAAATCAAGGTCAGCTCAGTATGAGAGAGACAGCTGATAGAACTGCTATTTCTGGCCATCTGCCTTTGGCTCATCTCTAGAGGTCATTAGGGTGGAATGAATAGAGTGGATTGGAAAAGATAGCTTTCTGCTGTTTGCTCACATTCTCTTGACATAGTTACTGGGGAGTTCAAGCACTTTATAAGCATTGGAAATATTCAAATACTTGTAGATACCCATTCTTGTATTGATAACAAAGTATTAATGTGCTGGGTCTGTAAAACTGCTCATCTGTGCAATAATCCAGTGCACCTGAAAGTAAAGTAATATTGCCATTCATTTTCACCACACTTTAAATATGTTTATGCACTGATGATACCGCGAGATTTAGTGTTCCGCTTCTATTTTATGCTGCAACAGTACAGGATCAGTGTCACATTTCTAATTTCAAAATTATCCACACATTGGGGACAGGTAAGTATTGTAGGCAGGTCAGTCCCAGATCCTCTTCCATGCCTTTGTAATGTGTGCAGCATGTGGTTTTGCATTGTTTAGTTGAAAAAAGCACGAACCTTCCATTTAAAAAAAGAAAAATAGACTTGCAATAATGATTCATCTGACCACAATACATGTTTTCACTGTGAAACAGTGTAATGGTGTGTGTGTGTGATATGTAGCATTTAAGTATTCATAGCTTTCATTGTATTATATTTTTGATGTATGTGACAAGTTACTTAGTGGCCATACTTTCCTTTTAGCTCAACGCTAAAATTAGTATCTATTAATCTATATATTTTTTCTTTCTGTCTGTCTATACATCCATCCATCCATCCATCCAATACATTTGTTTAAAATCAAGAATCTGAATCTGAATGCATTTCTTCAGAGAACACTGCTCATCATTAAGAAAAGAAAGGCATGTATTCAGTGCTCTGTCTCAATAAGAAACAGACCATGAACCACATCATTACGACATCTAACTACCACTGTTTGTTTTTTAGATATTAAGAGCAATAACACACACCGCACAAAAGATAAATAAACAAAGGACTGTGTTTAAGAACTGGCCATGTTTTCTCTCTTACTTTATTTTTAGTTCTAAAGTATAAATATGATGCTTCGTGCAGCTTTGCTTTATAACATTACATTAAAAAATGGCCCCCTCTGTGCATTTCCCATCTGGAAGCTGTACAGTGTTTGTCAGAGAACTTGTATGAATTGCTCCTGGCAACTTGAACAGTCGGTCTGGGATCAATTACAGGGACAGCATTTTGCAAGCATAAAAGGCAAGAACCGAAGAATAGTGCTCAAGTACACAAACGCATGTGCATTCTTACAATCAATTAGTTTTTCACATCTGCAGCTTAAACATGGCATCTTCAGAGACGAGTAGTAGATTAGCTGTCGAATTAGACATATGGGTAACAAGTGGGTTTAGTAATTCCACTGTAGAGAAAGGGCTAGGGGGTCTGCCCACATGAACGAGAGAAAATGCTTTTGCCAACAATAAATACATCATGGATATTTCGTAATCACTTTTTATTATAAGCACTTCATTATTTATAAGCACAATTCTTCCCTTTCCAGAGCTACAGCAGCATCTGGGCTATATATTCATCCAATCACTGGCTTTTGTTCCACTATTTTATCCTGGTCAGGGTTGCAGTTGGTCTGATTCATGGGGCGAAAGAGAGGAAATACCCCCGACATGTCGCCAGTCCATCACAAGGACACAGACAAAAGGCAAACATGCAAACTCCACACAAAAAATGCCCTTCTTTCTGTGACACAACAATGCCTCCCTATCCTCCTTTCCCCTTTGGCCATACAGAAGGTCTGAATATGTATGAAAGCAGGTATGCTTATACATTACCCCCGTGAAAATTCAAGCAGCACTGAAGCAGTGCATTATGGGAAAGGTGTAGGTTAATGCAAAGGATATGACAAAGAGAAAGGGAATTCATACGACAGAAGAAAAAGGGGGGCTGCTAAGTAATGCAGTCCAGATTTCCAAACAACATTATCTTTCCAAATGGTTCATATTGCCACATGATGTTTTTTTTTTTTAAATAAACCTGAACAGAAAGATACTCTGATTTGATGTAATAATCATTAACTGAATTATGTGCATTGTTAATTGCCACTTCCAAAATATAAACGTTTTTAACAAATGCATTAAAGTATTTTTAAGATATGTATCTGTAGTGCTGCAAAACCTGAGATAAGTCAGTCAATAAGTTAAAGATTAGTAACAGTCGGTGAGTTATTGCTGTTACTTTGATCTTTTAGAGTTTAATCGACGAACTCGCTGCTTTAAAAGCTCTCTAGTGGCATCTAGTGGTCACAATGCCACAATACATACAGTGCTGTGAAAAGTATTTGCTCCCTTACAGATGTCTTATGTTTTGCACATTTGTCAAACTTAAATGTTTCAGATTATCAAACTAATTTGAATATCAGATAAATATAACATTATTAAATTCAAAAAGCAGTTTTGACAAACAACCTGGCTCTATCTAAAAAGTAATCTGACAAATTCTGGGAAAGCTGAGTTCAATTTCACAAGCCACGCCCATGCCCGATTACTGCCAGACCAGTAGAATCAAGAAACTTAAATAGAATATGTATGGCAGTATGAAGTAGGCTAAAACATTTCAAAAAGCAAGCTGTTATGTCCCAACCTTAAGAAATTATAGAATGAGAAACAAAGTCATTGATATTGATCAGTTTGGAAAAGGTTAAAAAGCCATTTACAAGGTTGAGGGTATTATCCTCAAATGGAGAAAACATAAAACAGTGGTGAACCGTCCCAGGAGTGGCTGGCCTACCAAAATTAATTACTTCAAGAGCTCATCGACGACTCATGCAGAAGCTCACGAAAGATCTCAGAACAACATCTAAAGCACTGCAGGCCTTACTTGCCTATGTTAAGGTCAGTGATCTCTAATATATCTCACAAAGGCCTATTTTACATTTGCCATTAAACATCTTATGGTAGACTTTTGGGAAAATATTCAGTGGACTGTCAACACGAGTGGAACTTTTTGAAAGGTGTTTGTAAAAGACCCGCAGCATTTCAGAAAAAGAACATCATACCAACAGTAAAACATGGTGGTGGTAGTGTGATGGTCTGGGGCTGCTTTGTTTTAATTTGTTAAAGATCTGAAAGTAGGCAAATACTTTTTCACAGCACTGTAGTTTGTTTATAATTAGCAGGCAAGAGTATAACACCAAATGAAAAAAGGAAAAAAAGCTGAGGTGTATTGAAAGCTGCACTAGTGAAACTAGTTTCAAAAGTAATCATGAACCTTCATGACAGAGAGAGACAACCGAAAATATCTGTTAAACAAAAAAAGATTAATTAAAAACCTATGTACGTACAGTCATAAAAAAGAGACCACTTTTTTTTTTTTTTACAAAATAATTAAGAAGTTGTTTGTAGTTTTACAATTTAGAGGTATGTATTTTACCAAAATGTGGGGTGTTTTATTTTATTCTTAATCTTCGTTTACAAAAATTAATAAAAATGACAACAAAAATATTATGATTAATATTGCATTAGTGAATGAAGAGAATGAAGCAGATTATCATTTTGCTGTTTTAAGTGACAATAACAAGACACATTCATAGACAGAAGTAACTAAAATGGCCCTTACAAAATCAATGATCAATAAACAAAAACAAAGCTATTGCTGAAAATAATACACTAATCAACATTGACAAGATTACAGATTAAACTATCCCATTTAGTGGGCACGCAATGGGAAATGTGCTATTTAGATGAGTCCAAAAAACAAAACAAATATCAAGTGTTTTTGTGCCTGAAGATCAGAAGGACCATCCAGACTATTATCAGTGAAAGAGGAAAAACACAATATCTGTCATGGTAAAGGTACAGCTGCAGTTAAAGCTTATATTATGATTTTAGTAAGATGACATTTTTCAAGTACCAGAATGGTTTACTGTTACTTCTTACAGGCTGATCGTAAAGACATATTAGTTCTAGTGTGATAGCTTAGTGGACGGAGATGGTAAACTCTACTGTCTCTGGGCAAGCCCAGTCCCAGAAAGTTATTAAAACTTTATTTAATCCAGAGGTACATTTAAGTCTGAGAAACACTTCAGAATGACTAAAACCCTCCACTATTTGCATCAGTTGTTTTTACTGGCCAGGCTGTTTGTGCATTGCTGTGACACCTGCGTAGTGAAGAAAGTCCCCACCTAAAGGTCACATATCTCGTCATTTACCCTACCAGCCAAAACTAGCAGAGGCTAACATAGAACATATTGCCGCATACCCTGAGAAGTCCCAACTGCCTCAAAACCCCAGTAGTGGGTGGCAAGCAACCAGTTCACTTAGATTTAAAAAACAACAAATTGCTTTAACCAAGATGCCAAATATGTGATTATAAATGTTAATATTTTGTTATATTTGAGGCATAAACATGTTTTATGTGTTAGCAAATATAGTCTATTTAGCGTATTAAAATGAATTGTTTGAAGGTTTGCATCCATTCATTTACAGAAAATACCTACAACTTTTGATATTTTTTATTGTGAAGCAGACAGCAAATAGGACAAAATAACAGAAAACTTCAGTGTGCATAACTAGTCACCCCCATAAAGTCAGTACTTTGTAGAGCCACCTTTTGCAGCAATTACAGCTGCAAGTCCCTTTGGTAAAGTCTCTATCAATTTGCCACATCTTGCCACTGGGATTTTTGCCCATTCCTCAAGGCAAAACTGCTTGAGCTCCTTCAAGTTAGATGGTTTCTGCTGGTAAACAGCAATCTTCAAGTCTGACCACAGATTCTCAATTGGAATATGTATTTACTTATTTATTAGTGTACGACTCATTGTGGTCATATGGAGAGATTATCCAGTCTCTGCTTTGGAACTCTGGATCTCCTTCAGGGTTAACTTTGGTCTCTGTGTTGCCTCACTGATCAATGCCCTCCTTGCCCGGTCTGAGAGTTTTGGTGGGTGGCCCTCTCTTGGTAGGTTTGTTGTGGTACCATGTTCATTCCATTTGATGATAATAAATTTGATGGTGCTATTGGGGGGATCATCAAAGATGTGAATATTTTTATAACCCAACCCTGACTTGTACCTCTCTACAACTTTGTATTCTGCTGAAAAATAAAACTGTTCCAACAAGATACAGATGAAATGGCATGGTTTATAGCATGAATTATTATTGTTCATTAATTGAACATTGATTGAAAACCTACAGAAATATAAAACCCTCAAGCAAAATGTAATAACAAATTACCATACAATTAAAACTTCACCATGACCACTTGGAGATCATAATCCAAAACCTGGGGCATTTGAAAACTATATTTGTAAACTGGCACACTTACATTGGAAGCATAATAATACACTGTAAAAAAAGAAAAATCTTCCATACATTCAGCAAGATGCCCCAAATATTCTGAAAATGGTGTTTGTATTGTTAGTGGCAAGTTGTATTTCTCAGTAGATGCTAAGAGCAAGTTGATATATATTGTATGACTGCATCTTTACTACATCGTTCTGGCTTCGATCCCCAGGTTTTCTGTGCAGAGTTTATACAGTATGTTCTCCCCATGTATGCTTGGGTGTACTCTGGGAGCTCAACTTTTCTTCGACAGTGCATGTCATATAGGTGAATTTCTGTGTGTGTGTGTGTGTGTGTGTGTGTGCGCGCGTGTGTGCGCGTGTGTGTGTGTGCGTGTGCATATGTGTGTGTGTTTGCCCTGTTCGCCATGCAATGGTCCCTATCCAGGGTGTTACTGTGTATCTTTGAAAAGCTGGAATATGTTCCCCCACCCATGTTCACTGACCAATGCACCTTGATTGGATAAGTGATTAGGAAAGAGAGTGATGATAAACTAGTGCAAGTGACTAAGTTGAGTAGTTTGCACTCTTAGTTTACTGTCTATTGTTGGTATGCTTTAAATGTAAAAATTATGAAAATATAAGAAATCTGTAAAATGTGAGGCTGGAAAGGTTTTTAAATGTCTTGTAATGTTTCACCTTGTGCTTTATTGATTCTGGGTGGCAACAGAACAGTACAATAAACAAACACAATCAAACATACAACAACCTAATAAATATAGCTTGATTAGTAAGACGTGGATTTTGCTATTAATCCAAGTAATGGATTTTGCTGTTAATTTAATATTTTTGTAAAGTGGATTTCTGTGTTTGCAGATTTGCAGCATACTGTATTCTTTGGTGATATTTTGACTTAATTAAATCTTTGAAGCATTGTTTTTTCCCTTCTGGATTTGTACTCGTTTCTTAGATTCCTGCTCCTCTTATTCAACCCAGTTACTCTCTCTCTCTCTCTCTCTCTCTCTCTCTCTCTCTCTCTCTCTCTCTCTATCTGACTCCTTCTCTCTCTAAGAATAAACCAATTTTGTTGTTTTTAGTCTTTAGATCTTTGCCAGTTTCCATGACAACACGGCTCTTTCTCTGTCTATCTCTCCTTTACCACATACTGGGATATTTCATTCCATAATGCATTTCTTGTTCTTTTACTTCTTTATCTCATCATCTTCCTCCACTGTCTCACTTGGTTTCTTTTTATGACCTATTAGTCTTCTCTGTCTAGTTCTCCTTTCTTCACATAATTAATAGTGACAGTGCTGGCACATCGCAGAAGAAGGTAGTGGATAAAAAGAAAGCCCTATC
Organism: Microcambeva bendego; assembly: GCA_034509265.1. Classification (NCBI taxonomy): domain Eukaryota; kingdom Metazoa; phylum Chordata; class Actinopteri; order Siluriformes; family Trichomycteridae; genus Microcambeva; species Microcambeva bendego. The sequence goes on along the minus strand of JAYDZG010000009.1, from coordinate 11,708,771 downwards.
TATAAAAATGAAGGACAGAAACCTCTTCAGTAAGGAGAAAGAGTTTGTGCCAGCATCTTACAATGTCACAGCACATGTAAGTGATTAGCTGAAGAGGAACATAAATTGTGTAGTCAATATATTTTAGTTTCTTTAAGGTATTGAGTAATGTTTCTCATGACAATGACCGCAGTAATTACATTTGTTTGTTTATTCTAACCCTTCATATAAAATACTTTAATAAGTACTCTGAGTCTGTGACACAATGACACATCAGACTCATCAGATTGTGATCTGCATTGTTGATTTGATATGGTTTTTGCACTGGATTCCTGAAGTTTGACCTGGGGAGTTTAGACTCTCAGCACTGGTGTGCTAGCAGAAAATCCTGAAACTCCACCTGGTTGCGAATTGGACCACAATCTAAGCTCTAGAAAGCTTTGACTGGATGCTAAATGATTTAATAGCATCCTATCCTCCAGCAGCTGTGGGATGCAATGCAGTCAACATGGCTCCAGAAACTTCAGAACCCATCCATGATGCAAAGAGTGAGTTCACTAAATATTACTGGTCATAATAATGTGAATAATGTAATTTACAATATTTTACATATTATGTCCAAATGTCTGTTGTCACCATCGTCTGGCTCCTCTCTTCATGATGAGTCAAACATTTTCAGTAGGAAATATTTCTGAGCTGCAGCCAATCAGCCAGTGTTGTAACTCACACAGAATGAGGCTTGGCATGGTGCCATCAAGGTGATGGTAAAAGATGGAACGATATATATCGCCCATATACCAATATTCACATCTGCACCAATCATACATCACACATATGATAGTTACCCATGGGCAAACGATGTGTGCACTGATGCACCTACATACCATGGCAGATGTTGGCTTTAGCTCCTTATGCTGATAACAGTCTAGACGGTCCTTTTCATCATTGGTGTAGAGAACTCGACATCTGTTTTCCTAAAAACAAGCTGAAACAAGCTGAAGCTCATTTCATCACACAGCACACGTTTCCACTCACTTTCATTCAATCTGATATGAGCTCAGGCTCAGGCAACTTGGTGATACAGAATTCAAATGTCTTTCTGCCATCCTTACTCTTGCCATTTTCCCTGCTTCTAACTTGCTTACCTTACACTTGCTGCCTAATATCTACCATCCAATGACAAGTTCCTGTTAGTGGACAATAAGTGATAGAGGCTACAGTAAAAGACAAGGCAAATGATCATGGTAAACAATAAAGATTTAGCTGATGACTAAATTAATTTTTACATCAATGCTAGACTGGATACTTCTAAAATAACAGAACTAACCAATGAATAAAACTAAACTAGTTATAGACTTATTGTAAGGTGTAAATTACCCTATTGACACAACCCCATACCATGACAGACACTTTGATCTTGATACCAGTGTCATGAGCACACAGCATGTATTCCTTTGAAAAATATATTTTAAATATATTTGTGTGTGTCTGACTACAATACGATTCAATTCTGTAAAGGCTAATAATGATCTTGCAGTGTTTCATCTATCTTATTTAATAAGACCAGTGCGTTGCACCACCAGAGGGGGTGCTTACCTGTGAAATGAGAGAACGCCCACTGCGCCTGCATCTCAAAAAATGTATTCACATGTCTCATGCTTAAGCATTTCAAATAAATCCTTCCTGTAAACATATCAGTATCAAATAATATCGTACTTGTATCAAGAATTGTATCAATATTATTTATTTTATTGGTGGCCTGGTGTTGAAACAGTGTTAGCATCTTTTGGTGAGTGGTTGTTGTGATACAGGGTGATTGCTATGGTGTAGTTTTGCTGTTTCTAAGGTGTAGCTAGTGTTAAGCTGAGGGTGTATTTAGCTAATGATTATTGGCTGTGGGGTAGTTGAGTTAGATGGGTTGTTTAGCTGTAAATTTAGGGTTAAGGGGTAATAGGTTAAATAAATAAATAAGGTTATTTAGCTATTTAAATCATTAGGGATGTAAAAGTTACTTTTTTGGGGGTTGTTTAGGTTGAAGGTTTTTTAGGGTAATCAGGGTTGTGGGGTAGTTATGACAAGTTATTTGTTATTTCGCTGCTGGGTTCGTTTCGGTTGAGGGAGAATCAGTTCTGTGGTACTTAATGCTGAGGGATATTCAGTGCTTGTGGTTGTACTGAATGAGAAGTAAACAACTGCGAGTTGGTGGAGGCTAAGGGTTATTAAGCTGTTTGTAAGGTTTGATTAGTAATTATAGTAGGTGTTTGAGTTTTGGAATAAAGGAGAGAAAAGGCCCTGTGTGTGTTTACATTACCTTGCATTAACATAACCCTTAAGCTGTCATTTATTTCCTGTGGGGAAAAATGTTGTTGAGAAAACTGGAGGTCTGATATTTCCGGAAAGCTCAATGCCTCTATTCTCTCATTGGAGGTTTGAAAATATGTGAATAACAAGAATAAAACGAAATCTCGGATTTGTCAAGCCAACATAATAATAATAATAATAATAATAATAATAATTAGCTAAATAAGAAGTGGATAATTATAATGCTATTAGATAATTGACAAAAGTTAATTGTTGATAGTTAGTTGAACTAATTGTGTGGCACACTACGTGGGGGTGCTGCACAGGTGCTTCCTGGGAACCTGTCTTCAATCCTTAGAAGTATTCTCTGTATACAGTTTGTTCTTTCGATGTCTGTGTGGTGTGAATCTTTAATAAAACGGAAATAGGCACAATAAATTATAACCAAATATAATAAGAATTATAACACAAAAAGTAGAATGGTAGTAACATTTATTTATTTTATTTGACACAGTGGCACAGTTGGTAGCAATCTCACCCTCAAAGCAAGAACGTTCTAGGTTCAATTTCCAGCTGGAGCGGTCCAGCCATCTTCCTGTGTGGAGTCTGCAGGTTCTCCCGGTGTGTGTGGGGGTTTCCTCTGGGCACTCTGGTTTCCTCTCACAGGTTAATCTCACAGGTTAATACCCAATAGTTATGAGTATGTGTGAATCTGGTTTTTGTGCCAAATTTTGTGATTCTATGACAAATACTGTAATCTGTGTTAAAAATTTTGAGGAATAAGAAAATATTGTCAAACCATTAGAATTGAATGTTTGAACACCGGGGTGGTACGGGTAGCACTGTCGCCTCACAGCAAGAAGGTCCTGGGTTCGATCCCCGGGTGGGGCGATCTGGGTCCTTTCTGTGTGGAGTTTGCACGTTCTCCACGTGTAAGCGCGGGTTTCCTCCACAGTCCAAAGACATGCTACCAGGTTAATTGGAGACACTGACTGGCCAGTAAATTTGACCCACCACAACCATTAATTTTTCAATTATATTTATTTTCTGCTTGTTAGGCAAAGCTTTTTTTTTTACTCGTGATAGTTGGTTAGGCTGACAGTGAGTAACTTTAGCAAATGGCCCAAAAAGAAGGTCCTGGCTTTGATTCCCAGGTGGAGTGGTCCAGCAGTCTTCCTGTGTTAAGTCTGCAGGTTCTTTCGGTGCCTCTGTGCGTTTCCTCTGGGTGCTCAAGACATGCATACAAAGACATGCATTCACGTTAATTGGAGATTCTGGAGTCCCCACAGTGTGAATGTCTGTGGTGCTTGTGTCAAATTTTGTGATTACATGACAAACACGGTAATCTGTTAAATTTAAAACATGATGTTCAAATTGTAATAAATAATAAATAAATTTAACATTATTCTTATTCTTTTAAATTTTAAGTTACATTCATGACAGCCACACAGTTGATCTTTCATCAGTACACAAATCAAACAGTCATGGACAATTTTGTTTCTCCAATTTACCTTCCTTGCATGTTTTTGAACTGTGAGAGGAAACCCAAGCACCCAGAGTAAACCTGCAGACAGAAAGGACCCAGACCGCCCAACCTGGTGATTGAACCCTGAACATTATTGCTGTGAGGTGATACTATGTCACCATGTTGAACTTGTCACACCAATAATAATAATAATAATAATAATAATAATAATAATATTACTTTCATTGTATCTGTGTATTGTATAGTGACAATATAGAATCTTTTCCCTCCTATAACCCAATGATTTGGACCCACCGAGACCTTAAATTTTCTTTAATTATATTTCTCCATGTTATGCAAAGCTGTTTTGTGCACTTGGTAATCGTGATAGCTGGTTA
>JAYDZG010000009.1:11679795-11690178 GCA_034509265.1 Microcambeva bendego | reverse complement strand
ATTTTAATTTAATAAATGGTTTGATTGTAAAAAAAAAAAAAAAAAAAAAAAGTTGCAAACCAAATGATGTGGCCTTCACAGTCTCCAGATATTAACTTAGATAGGTAATTTTAGGCCATTTATAAACACATGAAAACACTGACATGTTAACTTGCAAAATAAATGTTACGAATGGGAAGTAAAAACGTTTTTATGTCACATAGCTAAAATATATTTAATGTTCTGTATTTACAATATTAATTTTTGTCACATATTTCTTTCTCTGTAGTAGGGATGTTGCAATACCAGAAATATATAAGTCTAAAATTCCAAGATTCCAATACCACTAAAATTCCAAGATTCTCGATACCAATTTCGATACCGTGAAGAAGAAAAAAAAACAATGAAATGAATGCATGTCAACAAATGCTTTTATTTAAACAATTATTCCAGCAAAAAAGTGCAATTTAGTTAATACCTTGTTCTATTTCCAAGTATTTTTGGTAGCTAACGCTGGTCCCATTGATTTAAATGGCACATTGCTAATGAAACGTGATGCAAATGCTAACTAGACAGACCGTTCAAAAAACCCTGATTTATAAAGCGATGACTTATTATAACTGAACGCTCTCTGGTTAGACAGCTGAGGCGGCTCCCGACGTTTTCGAACATGCCTTACATCACTGGTTATGAACTATTGCAGCGTTAAGAAAGCTAACATCGCATTTCACAAACAATAACGGTAACGATTCAGGTTACAACCATTTGCAACGAACCTTTTGCTTCTCATGCAAACACCTCCTGGTGTTATTGTTTTAGCGTTCTCGCCTTATTAGCGTTATGGTGCCCTTGTGTGGTCGGAGATCTGTTAAACCTCCGGTACCTTAGAACTTTGGCATCGACTTGGTACCGAAGTATCGGTTCTTGTGACATCTCTACTCTGTAGCTTATTTCTCTGTTAAAATAATCAAAGACTGCATTTGTGATTATCTTTTATTGATCTACGTAATTAATTCCATTTATTTCTGAGGTAGGTACAAACTTTGCAAAACAAATTTGAATTTTAACCCAATTTAGCTTGAAAACACCAAACCTGGAAACCAGGCATATAGTGCCAGTGCAGTAATCCGTGTCGATGTGTATAATGCCCTCTGCTGTTAATTATTCATTTTACCTGTCTACTAGATTTGTATCTTGAGGTGCATCGTTACATCCCCATGTATATAAAAAACCACTTCATTTAAAACCTAATTCAAGAAACCTGACATAGACTGATAAAAGTCTTTCTATGGCTGTACATGGTCAGTGGTAGCTTAGCAACTAGATACGCAATAGTAATCAAAAGGCCACTGGTTCAAGCCCACCACCCAGTGAGCAATGTTGTGCCCTTCAGCAAGGCGTTTAACCCTCAACTGTAACAATGAAATTACTTCAAATCAAAGGGTCTGATAAAATCCCTTAAACGTATTGTATGTGAAAGCACAATCTGTAAGTAGACACCCAAGTGTAGTGGTCTTTTCTAATCCTTTTTTACTCTCTCCACAGTGCATCACTCACTACAAATATACACGAGCAGACCATACTTTTTTGCTCCGGAATAATCTTTTCTTGGCTTTCTGTGTATCCACAATCAATCAAATGCACCCTGAAAATGAACTGACCAATCATGGGAAGCAAGTGACCAGGGGTGCACAGTCACAGATCTCCAGTGTAAATCAGCAGGGGTGTCAAGAATCTGCGGGAAACCAAGGTTCAAAGAGCACCAGGTCCGGGAGCCATGAAGTCAAAACAAATCAGATATCTTCAAGCAACCCTGACCTAAAGAGTGTCGGTCAATCAGGCAGCGCAGCTGGAGTGGGCAGGATGATGAAAACCAAGGCTAAGAGGGATAGGACTATGTCACTGGATGTAGCAGACCAAAAAGACACCCTTGCATCAGTGCTGGAGTCGGAGGCTAAAGGTATGGCACAGCTTTACATGGACACTAAAACATGTCTGGATACACACACCCATTGGATTGGATTTAAATAGTATTTAGCCCCTCTTGATTATTTGATCATATTTTATTTTGTGTATTTATTTTTACAATGGTTATAATTGCCGTATTTAAAATTTTGCACAGAAAAAAAAACTGCACATCAACATAGAGAATCTAAACTTCTATGTTTTATATTCGCAATTGTCACCAGTCAGTGGGGTGCCATCAAGTGGACTTAAATGCTAGCAGACTCTTAATTGGCCACTTTTTCTGCTAGGGCATTGGATGACTGCATTATGTGAGGGAGGTCTTCAAACATTGAGTTAGTGCACCAGTTAGTTATCGTTTCATGGTGGTTGTAAAATGAATCTTTATTCACTTTAAACAGCAGAGGGCACTGACACTGTACACCACTCATGTAAAACATGAAAAATCCATAGTTAAAATTTATAAAGCCATAGTTTATTTATGTTAGAATATTTTCTTTATTGGTATCATTCATAGTTATGTAAAGTGGGATTTCATTTCATTTTCTATTTTATTTACACAAAATGGGAAATGTTCATCTTTGGTTTGCATATTTATCATTTTAAATATTTATGATCTGGAATAAAAGTATATGATGAAAGACAATGAAAAATCCTTTTTTATTTTATTTTATAAGATAAATAATAGGAAACTTGTCAATTTTATTTAGTTAAAAACATTTTATTTGAAAAAAACATATCATGACCCCATTTTCCTGAATTGTATCTCATAGTTGGTAGAACTTATTCTTAAAAGGAGCCTCAAACATGTATTTAAGACAGCAGAGGGCGCTGGTGCTATATGGTTTTTCACAAAAAGAAAATCAAGGTGGTTGTTGATATATATATATTTTTACCACTGTCAGAAATGAAAAGGAATTGATTATTGGATAAATACAAGATAAGCACAAATACAGTATTAAATTGCATTTAAAAGGAAACTTTGTCATAATTTGTCATAATTTTAATTTTGGGTATCGTTACATCCCTATGAAAGAGCTATAAATATGGGTTGCAGCAAAAACATGAGGTGGATGATGGGTCAGGTGCAGAGCGGTCTAGATATTGGGCTTTTCAGTCAGTCTGTTTGATCCCATACAGCACAAAATCAGACGTCTCTCAGGGTATGAAAATAATATGCGGTACCCACTATGAAAAACAGGGTGGGAATCTAGAATTGTACTACTTGCTCATCAAAGTACGAGAGAGAGAGAGAAAATGCTCTGAAGCTCAAGCCAAACATTAGACTTCATATAGAGGAAGAACAGTGAAAAGTTCAAGATCTTAGTTTACTTGGCAAGTTATTAATACTTGGTAGTTAGTGGGAGAGACTGAACATCAGCATGTCTGGCTTGTCTGACAGTAACTGGTCAGACACTGGACACATCATCATGAAGAGAGTCGGAAACATCATGGAGTTCCTGTCTGGGTTAACAAACATTTCCACATGGTAGGCATCCTACAATCCAGTTAGTAGCAATACTATCAGCCACATTTGCCACAAAGTCAAGATAAATTACTTTTATCCAGTGTAACACACAAAATGCAGACAAGATGAAGGGATTGAACAGCTCTGCAAGGAGATTAAAGATGTACTTGCAGTGACTCCCAGGCAGAACCTACTTCAGATAACTGGTGATTACAATACTGGTGATTATGATGAAGTCCTTTAGAAATGTGGTCATGGTGTGAAAAATTTCAGATACTGGTGGATGTCTGTGCTGAACATAGGTTGGTCATCACAAATGCACTTTTCCATCTACAAACAGATACACTTCAAAGAGTCCAAATAGAGGTCAAAAACTTGAATGAGCTCAGAATAATGGACTACATGCTGAACGGTCAGCAGTGAAAAAAGTTAATATTGCAGACCCAGTCCTCAGTGCAGACAGTGACTCTGATCTTGTATTCTTGACATCCAAGCTAAGGTCCAGTTCATGCAGTAATATCGAACAGTTCCAGAACTACATTTCCATTGACATTATTGCTAAAACATATCCCAATAAATACAAAAAACCTTGAATGCACCACAGAAGGTGCTCAGAAGAGAGAAACCAGCTGAATTAAGTTATTATGCAGTAAGCTGAATAAAAATGAAAAGAGTGGCTACAGGCAGAGAGTGTTTCAGAGAGTAAAAAAGCTTATCAAACCAGGGGAAAACACGATGGTCAGGAATTATACAGTAAAAAAAGAACATATCAGGTGTGTTTGGAAACATTGGGAGTCAACTTGCTAATTGTAGGCAGCGATCTAACCAGTGAGGGTTCAAATAAGTCATCACCTGTAAAACATCAAAAAGCGTGTACACAATTTGGTTACATTTATGGCAGGACAAGTTGTTTCTGGTTATGCAAGATTATTCAGTTCAAGTTTTCAAAGTCATGGACAACTTTGTATCTAAATATAATCTCACTTCTCTGAGGATTTCAGAGAAAATCTACACAGACATAAGGAGAACAATCTCCAAACATAAAGGACCATGACCATCCACCTTGAAATCGAATCCAGGACCTTCTGGCTGTGAAGCGAGTGACCTCCATAAAGATTGGAGTGGACTCTTTATATTTGGGAAGTGGAGTAACAGATAGTACAGAGGGCAGCATAGGGGCTATGTGGGATGCACTGTCACCTCACAGCAAGAAGGTTCTAGGTTTGATCCCCAGGTGGGGTGGTCCGTGTCCATTCTGTGTGGAGTTTGCATTCAGCCTATATCTCGGGGTGGGTTTAATCCGGGTGTTCCAGTTTCCTTCTACAGACCGAAAACATGCAGCCTGGTTTATTGGAGACAATGAATACCCCTATATATACTTAGCCACAAGGATGCATAAATCAGTGTATAGTAGTGTCGGTCCCAAGCACAGATAAATAGGGAGGGTTGGGCCAAATTAATAATGTGGCTCAGGATCTACTGTGGTGATCCGTAAGGGGAGCCATCGAATCTGTGTGGGTTTACTTCACGCGCTCTAGTTTCCTCCCGCGGTTCAAAAAACATGCAATTGTGTTAAACTGGAGATACAAAATTGTCCATGACTGTGTTTGATATAAACTTGTATACAGGAGAACATTGAGTCGTTTAATGTCATAATTGTAACCTAAAGTGTTAATTATGACGTTTTATAATTTTTTTATAAACAAACAGCTCAGCAATGGAGGTGTATCCAAATTTCATATTTGTAGATCCTGATTTATGAAAAGAGGGATGTACACACAAACACACATGTTTAGTCTGTACTAAAGTGAAATCTGAAAGTTTCTACTTGCAGATGTTTTTTCTACTTTCAAGTCACTTAATTATCAAGTAATTTTGATTTCATTCTCAAAAGTAATTTTGACTTTATTCTTAATGTTGACATTATTCTCAAAGTAATTTCATTGTTTTTCGAAACAAGAAAACTGTTTTTCTTTAAAGTGGCCCTAATATGCTTTTGTATATATCAGCATCCAGAAATAGCAAACAGAAACACAATTAACTGACATGCAAGTCATTGGGCAACGTCAAACAACTGCACCCCCACTTTTGGACAGAGCCTATGATTAAAGCCAGTGTATGTGACAATTAGAGAACAAGTAGGCAAAACTGGTTCACTCGTTTAAACAAAATGATGCGAGCAGGGACAAAAGAACCTGCAGAAAAGGTCAATTATTTATCAGTGTTCACTACCCAAGCTAATGACTCCACAAGTTATTTTAAAAGTAAGTTGTCTCTCATACTTGCATTCACTTACAGTCTCTCTCATATTTTGTCTATTTGCCTGGTATTCAAGGTTCTTAGATAAGAGTTGTTTTACTTCTTTTAGCGTGATCACATGCAGTTTGAGAAAGGACATCCAACTGCAATTTTGTCTCTGCAAATGTGTTGGGAGAGACTTTAGTTATGAAAAAGATTTATGTATTTTAATTTTAAGGAATTATATCTATTACATGTTTTTCATTTGATTACTGAAAAATTCAAATAAAACAGCCATTTGATTTGATTGCTGAAGAAGTTAATGTTGGTTCTGATAGAAAAGTGTCAGAAAGCACAGTGCAGCACTACTTGGTAGACGAATCACTTGCTAAAACTTGCAGCTCTGAGTTTGTTTATTGTAAAGTTGTTTGGTTTTGTGTGTCCAGTAGAGGGCATAATACGGAGTAAACGTCGCTGTGTTCTGGAGAAGAAACAGCCCTACAGTGGAGATGAGTGGTGTTCAGGAGCAGAAAGTGAGGAGGAGGAGAGACCCCTTTCCACTACACACAGTGAGATCTCACAAACACATAAACAAAACTAAATCAGACTTTCATACAGACCATAAAGGTGGTTTGTTCTGTGTTTTGATCCATACCACCATTCTGTCTGCATTAACTTATGATGACCAATGTACATTTACATCAGAAATGTTTTTCTTTCCTTTATGGTCCTTTATCACCAGAAAAAATATTGTGTGCGGCATGGTGGCTCGGTGGGCACAGTTGGTCCTGGGTTCAATTTACAGGTGCTTTCTGCATTGAGTTTACATGTTCTCTTTATGTCTGCATGGGTTTCTTCGAACTGTGTCCAAAGTCATGCAAGTGGAGAACTGAAGATGAAAAATGTTCATGATTGTGTTTGACATTAAATATTTGAACTGATTAATCTGCTGTTAGCTCACAGCAAGAAGGTCCTGGGTGCGATCACCAGGTGGAAGGTCCCGGGTGCTTTCTGTGCAGTTTCCATGTTCTCCTTGTGTCTGTGTGGGCTTCCTCTGGGAGCTCAAGCCCTCCTACGGTTCAAAAACGTGCAAGTTAATTGGAGACACTGAATTGGCCTATAGGTGTGTGGGTGCCCTGTGATGGACTGACATTCCATCTAGGGTGTTTGTGTGGGCCCTGCACCCGTTTCCCACCAGGTGGGAAAGACTCCAGCACCCTGTGACCCTGATTAGATAAGCATGGTCCGCATATTGATTTGACATAGTTTTTTGCTTTTCCAGGTGCATTCCTTCTATTCATACAGGCACCACAATGCCCTGGTTTGTGCATCCTAGTGGCTAATAATAGTGATAATAAAATATTTTAATAGTGATATAAATATTTTATTTATGTCCGAATTATTTCTTTAGTAAAAATATTTAATTCAGGTGGGTTGCACTGTCACCTCACAGCACGAAGGACATGGGTTTGATCCCCAGGTGGCGCAGTCCGGGTCCTTTCAGTGTGGAGTTTGCATGTTTTCCCTGGGTCCGGTTTTACTCCAGGTGCTCTGGTTAACCACCACAGTCCAAAAACATGCAGGTAAGGTCAATTGGAAGTACAAAATTGTCCATGATTGCGTTTGATATTAACTTGTTTACTGATGAAACTATAATACAGATCTACTGTGTGTCTGTCATGACTGTGACCAAAAAGTGCAAAGCATGATGTTAAAATCCTAATAAAACAAAACAAATTTAATAAAACAAATAAAACGTTAATTGTTAAATACTGTCTAAACAACTCACTGTACAGAACACTACAGTCACTTTAATCACTGAATATGCGACTGTGTTGTGAAGAAAGTGTTGTCATATTTCACACAGAACCTTAGGCGGAAAAATCTATGTTCACTGCGCTCTATCCACCGTGCCGTGCTCACAACAATTCATCGTCATGTTGTTGTGCTAATATATATACCTGCACTCACAGCGCAATACTAAAACTGAAACAACCAAAAGTTCCACTGTAGCGGCAAAAACGTTTCAGGTCCAGATATCAATCCTTATCGTCTCCTCAGATTTTAAAATACGCATTAAAAATCTCATTCACACATGTGTAAACTTTCACATAATGGGATGAGTCGGGTGTCTCATTTATACTCCAAAATTCAGTTCACGCTGAATCTAAATAAGGAAGGTAATCGGTCTATGCTTCTTAAATTTCATGAGTTTCACATGTAATTTATATTATTTGAATCAACCCCACACCCACCGCCCCGCATGTCAATTTTTAAAACCCACTGTGGCCCTTAAGACAAAAGATTGGCTCACCCCTGCTTTAGGATGTCTGTACAGTATAAATACTTCAATATATTCTCAAAATAAATTAATGCCTACATTGAATCGCGGTCGTGACTCACTGATGCTCTTGTGCGGCCTTGTTACCTATGGCACTAAACACCTTCAGTTTGTGAAGGGCGAGATGGATTAATCTCAAATAAAAGTTCCTCAGGAACTTAGAAGCTGGTGTCTGGGTTAGTGCTTTCTTTACAGTTGGTCAGCAAGTATTAAAGACATTTGGTATGAAGGGGTTGAATCATTTATTGCAGTAGTCATTAATAATGTTTTTATGTTAAGTTTGGAGAAATCACTTGTTCTTTTTTGTATAATTTCCAGCTAAAAGCTTGTACCTTTTGTTATAATTGACTTTATATTAATCCACATTTTGGTGCTGGATAAAATCATTTCTAGTTTTTACCCCACTGGAGTACAGACCCTGAATAACTCAACAGTCAAAGGTCAAAGGAAATTATTTTAATACAGCATGGGACTGTGCATTTTAGGGCACTGTGGAATTCTACCACTTGTTATTGACAGAACATCATCATTGATTTTGTTCTTGTTATTTGTATTTTGTAATTCTTGTAAAAATACCATGTTTTTTAAGTGTACTAAAATTATAGTTCCTAAATGTATTGTAACACCTTAGAATATTTACATCAATTTAGTTTTACCTGGTATTATGACAATAAATGTGATTTGGAATAATTTTGCTCTACCTAGTAGCTGTGTAAACCTTCACTGACTTGACATTTTAAATGTTTTAAAGGTCCCAGTCCAAAGTTGAATGGTTGCAAGTCTAATCATATTATTACTTTCTTTCAGGGGAACATGTATCCACTGAGCAGTCTCTCTCAAGTGCAGTGAGCTCAGCCGGTGAGAAAAACAGGCAAGGTTTAGGCTGTGCTCTCCGTCCTGGGGTACATTCTGACCAGCCCCTGCAGCAAGTAGTGTACGTCTTCACTACCAATCTAGCTAACAGGTAAGTCTTGTATCTGTTTAGTAATGTAAAGCTATTGTAAAGAAAAAGTTCAGTTCATATTTTTGTTCTATTGCTGTCAAAATAAATTTGATCATAAAAATTGAAAAGTTTTGAAATCTCATCCTCTTCATGTGTTCATTTGTGTGTCCTTCAGTGCTGCAGAAGCAGTTATGCATGGCCAAACTGAGTCAATCGTCCTCTTTCACCAGCAAAATGTTCCCCGCACCAAATTGGACCAGGTTTGTTCATTGTCATCACACACACAGTGGTGATCACTGAAAAAGCTGAAAGGGGTAAGGGGTGTTCACTGGGAGCCTTTCTGCATAGCTACGAGGTTATTATCTATGTCATTGTTAAGCCTGTGTGTAAGTCACATAACCAATGATTAAGTGGATTGGCATTCATATATAGTCACTTTATACTTTTTACATTATTGATACATATACTACTGTTTTTTTGTCATGATTTAAACAGAAATCACAGAGAAATTTGCGGAGAACCTGTATACTTTTTGGATGTTTGATTTTTTTTGTAATATCTCAAATTTTGACCTTGAATATTTCACTTCCTCAAACTAAAAAGGGCATAAAGTGAATTACATACTCTAAATTTTCCATAGGTGACTAAATTGGTGAGTAAATCTGTTACTGAATGTCATTGTGTGATGGGCAACTCAAACGGTGTGCTACTCTGAAAATGATGCAGTGGCTTTTAATTATTAATTGACATAAAGCTATGATAAACAGTTGAACACATTAGGTGTTGTCAGTGAAATGAGTTTGCTTGTGCTGTTAAAAGGGGAAGTAAAGTCCTGTGCAACCATGTGATGAGTTCTTAGGCAGGTGTTATTACACGTTTGGTTAAATATCTATTTAAGTCAGTACGGATTGTGCTTTGTTCCGTGTTTCTGATTTTTTGTAGTAAAGAGACATTCATCCAAAAGTAACTCATATATTTTACAATATGTTTGTAAATATATATTTATTTAGTTGATTTAGTCATTATTTGCTCATCTTGTGACAAGTTCATTAACTGAGTACATATACACTGAGAGTGAATCCTTTTGGCTGCTCCAGTTACAAGTCACCACAGCGGATCGTGATCCACATTCTTGATTTTCCATAGTTTTTATGCCGGATTCGATTCCTGATGCAACACTCCCTACTTATCTCAGCTGGGCACAGGCACCACAATGCACTGCATCATAGCGTTGCACATCTTTGTCACATTTAGGACTTAGGACATTTTGGGCTGAGATGGGACTAGGATACCTGGTAAAACAATCCAAATAGCAATGTAGATGAGGTCCTGGTACATCTATCATTTTTAGAATTTTATGACAAATGTTTTTCTTTTTTTTCTTAGCAGTGCACTGGTGTTGGGAATCTGCCCAACATCTTAGAACAGCTCAGCTCTAACAGCACTCCT
>JAYDZG010000009.1:11613277-11624729 GCA_034509265.1 Microcambeva bendego | reverse complement strand
AAAAGAATCAGTTTCTGTCATTTTCTCTCTGTCCAGTCTCCTCGGTTCGCCCCTTGGTATTTTCTCTCTCCTTCTCTGCACTGTCACATCTCTGGGTCCTAAATTACATAATATAATACTAAATAGAGCACAGGAGATATAGGTACTCGTTATGTTTAAGTATGTGATTTTGAACACACCTGCGCACAGTGCCTTCACGGTGTCAATTTGAAAAATTCCCACCCTTATCTCCCTTCCAGTAAATAATAATAATAATCGGAAAAATACTTTTTTTCAAGAGGGACAATTTTAAAGAATATTTGCAACCTTCGTGGTTCAACCTGCTGGGTGGGGTGGGCGTTATTCTTAAAATCTTAAATGGGAATGGGGGTCAAGTAGCACATCATTTTAAAGCTTTTTAATTCTCTTTCCAATAATAACCCTAGTTTATTTAAGGGTAACGCCCACGACTCCCAGGAGGTTGTATATAGTGCTCTCTATATACAGCCGTGGAAATAAATATGAGACCATTTTGATTGTTTTTGTTATACATTTTCTTGGTATGCATTTGACCAAATGACCAGTGTTGATTTATTCTATGTAACGCTAATTGTAGTCTATAGAATAAAACAACAATTTGTTTTAGCCCTAAACCACAGTGTGTATAACATGGCATTACATTCCTAATAAATAAATGATGATATGAATAAATGAATGTCCTGTCTGTATGAGGGTAACTTCAGGCTTATCAAAATCATTAATTTAGATAAAAGCACCCTGGAGGAACTTTTTTTTCTTTCAGCTGCTCCTGTTAGAGGTTGCTACAGCTGATTGTGATCCACATTATTGATTTTGACATAAGCCTCCCTTTTTATCGGCACTACAATGTACTGATTTATCCATCCTAGTGGTTAGGTTCATATAGGACAATTCAGTTTCTCTAATTAACCTGGATGATTGTTTTTAAACTGTGGGAGGAAACCAGAGCTTTCAAGAGGAAACACATGCATACACAGAAAACAAACAAACGCCCACCCGACACATGGGAATGGAACCCAGGACCTTCTTACTGTTGGGTGACAGTTTTTTCCACAGTCACCTACCCTGGAAAAATAATCTCCATTATAAAATTAAACATGTCTACATAGAGAAGCACAATCATGGTAAATCGCCTTACTTCCTTACACCCCCTGATCTAGCAACATAACGACTTTAGCAGTTTCATGTCACGTTTTGAACTGCCTGGCTCAGAAACACTTCGAGTTGTGTAATCACTAAACCCTTCAAACTGTGCTCTTGATCCCTTACCCACTCATTTCTTCAAACAGGTTGAAGTGTATTACCTGCAGATGTTGTGCCTATAGGCAATCAGTTAGTTCAGCATCCTTCTACAAATCATTGAAACAGCATTAATTAGGCTATGCAAAAAAAGCTTTGACCCTGCTGTGATTAATACTTCATCTTAAACCTGTTTCTTGACAAAATTATTCAGAAGGTTGTATCAATCCAATTCATTAATGAATGATCTTAACACCAACCAAATTAATTGAATCAGGTTTTGGGGTTTCTCTGGTTTCAGGGCTTGTCACTGCACTGATACTGCACTTCTTAGCTCTAAAATCATGTTTAAAATGGTATTTTGAATAGAGTGAGAGAAACACAGAGAAAACCATGATGCATGTCTACCTAGAATTCTGAGTGCAAGATCAAGTCATTTCTGACTAGTTGCTCAAAAGTTGCTTGGTACTGAGCAGGGTTTTTAACATCTGGAAGGTAGCTACACAGACTAGCAGAACAGGATAACTTGACCCACATCATTACCTTTACCTGTGGGTAAACTGAACTTTTTAAAGGAATTCACAGTAGTTTAGAGCAATGTGTTCTTCTGTACAGCAGATGGATTGACGTGATGAACTGGGTCACCAGTTGGTAAGGATTTACTATCTTATATGTGCTATTGTGCTGCACACTGCACACTTTGTATGGTGATACTCAAATGTCTCTGATGGATTTTAACCATGATTTCTTAGCTTACAAACAAATAAAATAAATGAATAGATCAGTGTGCCAGATAAGTAATATTGTCTAGGTCACTACAAACAGGGTCAGTGTGACATTAAATGATAGACATAGTAAGAAGTGAATGCGGATGCTCTTTGTATTGTATTTGTATTGGAACATTCTCTCTGTTATTGTATTGTATCAATGCTTTTGTCTTCAAACCGCTTATCCTAATACGTCGATTGTGATCTACCAGTTGATCACACAGTGCCTCATTCAAACAGGTCAGCATAAATTACTTGACATGTGGCCACTGTTTCTTTCAGTTTGCAGTTTGTTACCAATACTCATCCATAGCCAGTTTGCACCGTTTTTGCATTTCCTATTTGTAACCTACACTGGTTGTGAAGATGAGTGCACAACCAAGCATGAAAAAAATTGATTTGGTTAACGCCGCAGAGACGGATGTTTCATTCCTACGTGGAAGAAGCGAGTGGCATTTTGTGTTAAACCTACTTGCATGAATATTAATTTCCTCTCATGAAAATTATGTGTAAATATAGATCCACTCCTACTGATAAACACTTATACATTTCTTGAGAACTGGAATTAGCAGCTTTTGTGTAGAATGTTTAGCATGATTTTTGTTTTTCATTTGCTTTCCCTGTAATGCTGAATATCAGTAAAGGAACACTTCTCCCACCCAGAGTTGCTGAAGCCTATCCCTCCTTTTCAATGGGTGCAAGGCTCACAGAAACACCCTGGACGGGGTGCCATTCTGTTGCAGAGGAGTGTATTATTAGTGTTGCATTTTTACACACACCTATAGGGCAATTCAATGTCTCCAGTCAACCTTACTGCATGTTTTTGGACTTTGTGAGGAAACCGGAGCTCCCAAAGGAAACCCATGTAGACACAGGGAGAACAGGACCAGGACCGCCCCATCAGGAGATCAAACCCGGGACCGTCTTGCTGTGAGGCAACAGTGCTTGCCACTGAGCCACCTATACCTGTTTTATCATATAAAGAATAAAGATACTCATACACATATTTAATTTCGACACTGGATCTGAATCGGCAAATTATTCCTTACTTATTATGTAATTTGAAGGTTTCTTGAATGTGACAAGCAGAAACAAGATATTTGCAATGTTTAACTGATCAGCCCTGTTATAAATGTTGTAAATATTGACATAATTAGAATGTGACACCTAAGCCACACTTCCAAATAAAAATGGAACAGTGGTTTACCCTTGTATTCCACCAAACGTTTCTATTAATGAGACTAATGGTTTGGGAAATGCGATTTTGCATTTGAGTTAATTTTTTCCCTGAAACGGCATTTGATTCTCCATTGTTTTTCAGGAGAAGACAGATCTGTCCTCACAAATTAACTTTGTGATTAGTTCATGTCCACATAACTTCCCTCATTCAAGAAGTCCAGCTCTTTTCTGGGTCTTGTGAAAGAAACTTGCAGTGTAATCAGATTATTCCTTCTCTCATCTCATTCGTGGTATCATATTTGGTTGTGTGATATATTCCATTATTAGTTTTCTTGAGAACGGCAATGTCTTTTTCACTAATTGAGCATACTGGCTTCATTTTCAGATCAATAACAAAGAAACGTGTAGTCATTTGTTCTTCAACAGCATTCCACTTATGATTAACTTTCCTGCTCTTTCCCAGTTTTTGTGAACTTTAGCAGTTCTATGTGATGCCAGAATGACAACTAATTGGATGAAAATATTAGTACACTTATCATTGAAATACTATTAATGTTATGTTTCACTGTACCAGAGGAAAGAGTCTAAACCCATAGCTGATCAAATCTAGGAGAAGCCTGGCAAGGATGTATATGTTTGAATATGCCAAAGATTTCATACACCTAATGCTTTTTGCATGTGCTTGGCTGCTTTAGCCTTTAGCACAAAACAAATAATATTTAGGCTAATGAAGTTTATTTTTGTTGCCAATCACATTTGCATATTTTATATTACTAGAAATGTCTTGTTTTATAAATTTAATTTTAATTGTATTTTTTACATTAATACAATATATGGCTAAATGTGCTTTTAACATGTTACCATGAGCTTGTTAGATCCAGACCAATAAGTTCGCACTAAAAACTTTGTACTTTGTGCACAGTTAGGGTTTATTGGGATTTGATTTAATTGTATTTGACAAATGTGTCTTTTGATCACCTGGGGATAATATACCTAGTGGAATGGCCAGAGCTCTGAGGGTGTATTTCTGCCATGTACTGTGGTTGCTTGGTTAAATAAACCCACAGCAATCCAGGATACTTAAATCCATTTTGTTAAGGCAATCTTTAAAAAAGCAATTAAATTATTAGCAGTTTTTAATGATATGATTAGCTATGTAGTCACATATATAACAATAATGAACTGGACACTGATTTGAATGTTTATCCCTCAAGTTTTCTCCCCTTTTCTTATATTTCCTTATTATAAAATATTAAGATTATCCACAATATAAATATCCAAACATTAAACTCACAGGTAAAGACTACTAAATGCTTTCTTTGGCAACAGTTGTTTTGGTGACATTTCAGCGTTTGGTGGCATTTTACAAAAATCCAAGCAGGTGTTGCTTGAGAGTAAATTACAAGCAGAGGTTCTATGTCAGTTTCGTTCGTGTTTTGCCCTCCACAGAATAGACGTGTTCCTCCCCTCTGACTACAACTTGATTGATGGGGCGTTCAGCTTTCACAGATTAATTTCACAGAATTCCCAAGAGAATCTGCCATTCTGACTTTGTTCCTGAGAGTAGAACGATGGAACAGATTGTTACTGTTATTATGAATTATTTCATATGCAATCAGTCTTTGATTATTTCAATTATTTAGATTATTTAAACTTTAGTTTTCTGGTACTTAAGTTGGCACCTTTTTAATTTTATTCTGAGGAACACATCTCATTCTCATACATAAATACATAGATACAACATTATGACCACTGACAGGTGACGTGAATAACATGGTTATGGGTGGGATATACTGTATCAGGCAGCAATTTAACATTTTATCATTAGAAGCAGGAAAAATGAGCAAACTGTTTTGGCAGCAAAAGGTGGGTACTAATACAATATTAGGAAGGTTGTCATAATGTTATGCCTCACCGGTGTAAGTAACATTATAGAAAGTAGCTAAACAGCTTTTAATCTATCCACTTCCATCACACTGACAAATAATTAGCCTGGGACATCCCACATATTTACCATAAATCAACACATTTACATTAATAAACTTGCCCTGTCTGAAGAAGTTCAGGAACAGATGAAAGTCGTGGACTTCTAGAAAAGGTCACAAAGCCGTTTCTAAGACTTTGGGACTCCAACAAACCACAGTGTGAGATATTATCCACAAAGGGAGAAAACTTCCCAGGAGTGGCTGGCCTACCAAAATTACACCCAAGAGCTCATCGACAACTCCTCCAGGAAGCCACAAAAGAACCCAGAACAATATCTAAAGCACTTGCTTCAGTTAAGGTTCGTGTTATAATTCCATAATAAGAAAGAGACTGGGCAAAATGTATTCGTAGGAGAGTTTAAAGATGAAAATCACTGCGGATCAAAAAAGAACACGAGGGCCAATCTTACATTTGCTGGAAAAAAAGAATATAATGCAATAATAACCTTTCTTCTCCAATAATAACCTTCTCCTTTAGGATTAAGCACTGACATCTACAAAGCAGTAACTCACACACATCTACTGAAAAGCCGGGCCATTGTTTCCACATGAATAGCATTTGAGACATTTTCTATAATGCTATTAAAGCAATAATTTGTGATTTGTTGATTCTGTAAAAATATTTAGTGAATCGGAAAAATTCAACCACCTTCACGAGGCCACCAGTAAATGTAATGATGAGAAACAAAACCATCAGTCATAGTATGGCGGTGCGTTTGTGATAACAACTGCATATGTGTGGAGGCACCACTGACCCAGAGGCAGATATCGGGAACTATCAAGGGAAGACATTTAAGTAGCAAGATTTCAATAGTAATTCTGTGCAAGCTACTGTCTGCACGAAGTTCAAATATGCTTCAGTTGGAAAGTACCATGGCTCAGTAGGTAAAACTGTCACCTCAAAGCAAGGTTCAGGGTTCAGTTCTCAGAGGGGTAGGTTTGGGTCTTTGCTATGTTGGTTTTCTCTGGGAGCCCCGGTTTCTTTCCACAGTCAAAAAACAAGTGAGGTGAATTGGAGAAACTAAATTGTCCATGACTGTGTTTGAAATTAATCTTTAACTGAAGCATCTTGTGTAACCAGTTACTACCTGCTCTGTCATGTAACTAAAGTGTAAAACATGTTAAGATTTTATAGTATAAACCGATCAGGCATAACATTATAACACCTTTGAAATATTGTGTAGCACACAACAAACTGTGATGTACTGTGTACATTTCAATTAGAACCAGCATTAACTTCTTCAGCATTTGATTGGATCAGACCATACCAGCCTTTGTTACCCATGTGCATCAGCAAGCCTTGGCTGCCCATGAACCTCTCGCCAGTTTACCACTGTTCTTTACTTGGACATATTGTAATATATGCTGAAAGACTGTAGACTGAGAACACTACTCAAGAGCTGCAGTTTTTGACCCATCCATCTAGCCATCCCAATTAGACCTTTGTGAAACTCGCTGAAATCCATACCTTCACCCATTTCTTTTGGCTCTAACATCAACCTTGAGAGTGCGGTGATGACGAGATAATCAGAGATCATCAGATAATCAGAAACGGGAGCATGCAGAAAAAGAACGATCACATCACCTCTCAGTCATCATAATGTTATGCTTGGTTTGTGTTTTCTATGTACTTAAGACAGTAGAATAAAGCCTCACACATATACAAAGTCCTACAAAACAATACTGAGATACTGTAAAAAAAAAAAAAAAGCTAAATAAAGGTGTTACAACCCGCTCAGGTGGCTCAGCAGTAAAACATGCTGAACATTAGCGTTGGGCTCTTCAAGAGTCTCAGTTCTGCCTTGCCAGTTAAGGCAGAGTGGCCTGTTGTCATAAAGGCAGGACCAAGCCAGATCATTATTTTTTTCTCTCATAACTGGATGCACTGAAAATAACTGGCACATTGATATCGGGAGAAAAAAGTGAGAAATTGAACCTTTTTTCCCATTTTACATACATGTCCAGAACTCGGGTTTGTAATGTCTGGCTTTAAAAACAAACACGTTTTTCATACATATGGTGCTCTATATGGTGGAAGTACAATCCAGAAATAAGTAATCAAGGGTGCAGTGCAGTAATCCACCCTGCTGATGCTCTGGCATGGGGCTTCACTGTAAAAAATGGCACAGACTGGAATGAATAAAACATGTGTTTGCCATAGATTTCAGGAGCCCTGGCTGCTCCAATCAGGGTCATGATTTTGACATGCTCCCCGGAGTCTTTCAAATGTTTACCTTCATAATCCGACTCTACCATCTGGGTCTGAGGATTTGTTTTGTAATGACTCCATTACAACCCGAGGCTAAATGTGCAGGGATTTGGACGTATTTTGAGAATTGGAAACTGCATCTTATTCCTTATGAGTTAACTAATTAACTAAGAGTAGGCAAGGTTTTAGAGACAATTTATTTTCACAGAAAGTAGTCCATAGTACTAGTGAACATGGAAAGAATGTGGGAGAGTATGTAGACCTTAGTTTGTTTGTGGATTTGGTTTATTCGATACAAAATGTGCTACTAATTCAGCCCTTATTCCTTATTACATCCTGTACACCTTTTTAATGTGTTTCAATGTTTTGCTATAATTAGTAGCATGGTGGCTTGCATGTTGCTAGCATTGAGCCTTAGAGTGGTCAGTGTTCTTTCTGTGTGGAGTTTGGATGTTCTCGCCATGTCTGCATGGGTTACCTCCGGGTGCTCCGGTTTCCTTCCATAGTCCAAAAACATGCCACCAGGTTATTTAGAAACATTGATTTGCCATATAGGTTCCTAGCCACTAGGATGCATAAACATTGTAGTGCTGGTCCCAAGCCCGGATAAATAGGAGGGCTGTGTCAGGAAGGGCGTCTGGTGTAAAAACTATGCCAAGTCGGACCATGATCCACTGTGGGAGCCCACCCCTAATGGGAGCAGCCAAAAGAATGAGACAAGCTGATATTCTTAGTTACTTCTGTGTTTATCAAGGACAGCAGCTAGACTGACTGAGAGTGATTCAGTAAGGTCTTGGTAGGTTGTCACAGGTTTATTTATTAAGATTTTAAAGTAAGGTTTTACACATGGTAACATTCATGACTGTTACTGGTTACACAAGATTTATCAGTTCATGTTTAAAACACAAACAGTCATGGACAATATTTTATCCCCCATTCACCTCACTTGAATGTCTATATTGTCAGAGGAAACCAGACAAAACCTACACATACATGGGGAGAACCTGCAAACTCCTAACAGAAAGGGCTGTGAGGGGACAGTGATGTTTGGTTCTTTAGTTAAAATGTTGAGAGGTGCTTGTCTCGTCCTTTTTGTATGTTTGACATTATGCTTTAGATTGGATGTGCTACACATTCACAGTTCTAACACTGAGGTTAATCTCATTTTTCATTTATTTGTAATTATTTATTTTATATTGTTACAAGTAATAAATAATTCTGGATGTTTTTGTAAAAGCTCTTTTGTACTTTTTGTGATCAGTGGGGAACGTTCCATGCTGTGAGGATTGATTTACTAGAGCAAGCATGTCAGATACAAAATTACAGATAGTTTTTAAAATACTGGTTGGAATTCTGTCAAGGGAACTCATGAAAGTCTTTAGTTTTGTTATTGTTTTTCTGAAGGTTTCAACATCGATCATATCAAACAATGAGCTCCCATGCCAGCTGATCCTATTAAAACTGAGGAGTTAAAAGTGTTCCAATGTTTCTCACATTTTTCTAACATATATTCTCCATCTGATCATCAAATCTTTTTTTTTTAATCTTTTGGAATGTCATGGGTTTCACTTTTTAGGTGAAACGGGGACCTGGCGTGTTTCCAGTGTTTGCAAAAATATCCAGATCTCACATTATTCTTTGTCACATGCTGGACTGAATAATGAACTTTTAATTTATATTTATATCATTTGTGCTAGTAGTAACTTTTATTATTTATGAATGATTTAAATCAATCATGTTGATGTAAACTATCCTCCAGATGGCACAGTGGCTAAGTAGGTAGCACTGTCATCTTATAGCAAGAAGGTCCTGGGTTCGATCTCCCGGTTTCGAAACCAGTTTTGTCAGACTTACAACTTTGTAAAGTGAATGATGATCATGACAGTCCCACAGATGCTCAGTTAATTGAGGTCAGGGTAATAATTGGAACTCTTGGACATTGGTCTAACATTTCTAGTGTCACATGTTGCATGGTCTTGCTGGAGGATCCCAACGACCCCAGGGAAGAGAATCAGAATGTATGTGTGAACATAATCTACAAGGATGAATTCCTACCCAAACTGAGAGTGTTTTCACCAAACGTGCTCACAAAACGGGAACTTCATGAGCTAAGTGCTTCAGCCATTTAATATATGAAACGGTTATATGTGTCTATGAGTACACCGTTTCAGTGCATTTGCTGCACAGTTCCAAATGTCTGTTTTATTAAAAATTAGTATTTTAGCAACACAGCAGAACACTGTATGGAGGAATTATATGCTCTGATTTTTCTTACTATGCTTGTACTTAACATGGCATAAGGCCAGTGGTTTATTTGTTCCCCGGGTGGTTAGATTTTTTTTATCACAGGAGACCTCTGATACAACCTTCAAACGGTCCAGGCTTCCACTAGTGAGCTAGTAAAAGGTCATCCAAGAAAGAAATGGTGCTTCTCTGAGGTTTACTGCTTTGACTTAGTCTGTTGGGAATTCTTTGAAGCCTCAGACTGAGAAGCATCACAGGGTAGAACCCAGCTTTTGTTTAATTCCCTGCTGAACCAGGTTTTAATGCAATAAAGTATAATAATAATAAATAGGTTTCTATAAAGCTTATCAGCTTCTTTACTGCCCATCCATCAATAAAGGAAGACTAGAGCCAAACATATCTGCCTTAGGTGGTAAATTAATTTTGGTGAGTATTCACTTGAAGTTGGTTACTTTTTTCTTCACCATTTTGGATCAAGGCTTTTACCTTGATTTTAATATATGACTTCATGGATGTCTTTCCATTCACCACAAAGGCATTTGTAAATAGGATGCTTATCTGCCGTGTTGTGTCCTTAAAGACTGACTAAAGGAGAGAAGATCAAATTCACTGATGGAGCCATATCCATAAACAGCACTTCCAACAGCATTCTCTGCACCTAATTTTATTTATTTTATTATTTAAGATGTTTTACACACTGGGTTCATGACAGAACAGATAGTCACTGGTTACTAAAAATGTGATTATACAATTCGATTCATGGTACTAGATTCACAATACAATATTTTCCCAATATTTTGTTCCCGATATTTTTTTAATTTAAGACATTTTTTTCTTTAAAAAAAATAAATTACAAAATACTGTATTTGACGAATAGAAATATAATATAAATAACAAATGCCCTTTTATTTCAACAATTTTGATTTTGTCTGGAAAACTCTGAACCTGGCAACCAGGTAATATAACACCAGTGACATCAACCAGGTGAGGTGTATAGCAGCAGTGCCCTCAGCTGTTTACAGTGAATATTGATTCATTATCCATGCCAGATCTATTTGAATCGTTTTATTTTTTAAACAGTTAATAACTGATTCATCAGTTCAAGTTCAATATCAAATTGTCATGGACGATTTGGTATTTCCACCATATCCATGCCTTTGGACTGTGAGGAAAATGGCACTGGAAGAACATGCACACAAAAAGGACCAATCACTCATGCTGTGAGGCGACACTTATACCCACCGAGCCACCCTTGCACCTAATGAAACAGGATTCTTCTGAGCAGGGACTGCTTTTACAACCCACCTCCTGTTTAGCTTTTTTTCCAGGTTTCATGTCTGAAGGTTTACTGGTTATTTTGATCTGGCTTCTATATTTTACTTTCTGTGTACAGATGTTGTGAGATTGAATAGCACAGTGTGGAAATGTGACTCACACTTATATTGCTGTGATGCTGTATTTTGTTTTCTGCAACATTTTGTCTGTCATTTTGACGTATATAACACTAATTCAACAGAGCTCCTTTCAGCAAACAGAAAAGTAAAGAGCCAGTCTCTTATCGGGATTTTGATTTATACTGGATGTATCGCTATATATTAAACAGGTGGGTGCCAATGTAAAGAAACTCCACCAGATCATGAATATTTTATTTGTGCATAGAAATATGATTAAATGTATACATTGGAGAAATAATATATATATATACATCCGAGAATTCAGTGTTGGTTCTTGAATCACTGACTCCAGCTGCAGTCCACTCTTTGTGAATCTCACCCACATTTTTGAATGGGTTTTGTTTCACAATCCTCTCC
>JAYDZG010000009.1:11557601-11572078 GCA_034509265.1 Microcambeva bendego | reverse complement strand
AATAATAATAATAATAATAATAATAATAATAATAATAATAATAATAATAATAATAATAATAATAATAATAATGAGAAAACATGTTCTAGATTATGTCTATTAGAATGTGTGCACAGTCAAACAAGCATTTAAATTTTCAGCATACTCTTATCCAAAGCATCTAACAGGACTGTGACATTATATTGTGTAAGCAAGAGCCTTCCTAGAGAGCCCAACAGTGACAACCTTGCAGTGTGAGAAGGTGACCCAATGACCTTTTGATTTCTACATTAGTTTATTGAGCATTTATGATCTCAGAGGCTGATCCACCCCAGTCATCAGGGTTCAGTGGAGGTTCTTACCAAGTTACCAACTATTTGCATGTTGCTTTTTGTGCACAATGGCACAGTCATGACAGAAATAGAGTCTATACTAAACTGTTGCCACAAAGTTGGCAGCATATGTTTATACAACTGTCAGTAATGCATGTGATTTAAACATCCAACGCAATTAAGGATAAATTGGTTTTTTTGTAACATATTGTAATCCACAAACCCTGACCACATGCAGAAATGACCCTATTGATAATGTATTTGTTATAAACTTGTACTAAGGAAACACAGCAATTTTCAGCAGCACTTCAAATTATCTGTTGTATCCAAATATATGCATTGCTGGCAATAAGAAACTGTACTTGACTGGATTTAGAAACTATATTTCACTCAGTGGGCCTCAGTGCTGTTCACTGATGAAAGTCCATTCACACTGAGCAGAAATGATGGCTGTCAACGATGTTGGAGATGTCAAGGAGAGCGCTTCTGAGAGCCACTGTTAGCCTTTGGTGGTGGAGTTATAGTGTGGGCAGTTGAATAACATCATGAATCCAGTTATTGTGCCTAATTTAATCTTCATGGAAGACAATGCTCTAGCTCATTGAGGTTGCATAATTACAGAACGCTGTTGGATAGGTAGGTAAGCAGTTTGGCATGCAGATAGATAGATACATACTCTATATACATATATACTTATATATACATACATTGTATATCAATAAATCAGACTGTAAAGCAAGTACGTGTTGACAAGATACCACCATGACAATGACCTTTACATCTACTGCTGTAACAGAAAAGTTAATACCATATGAGAACACCCCAGTTACTGCCAGCTCTCATCTGTTTGCCCTGCTGACATCTGGTAGGCAGTGCAGATTGATTTTTGCCTGAATGTCCAGACTGAAAAAGCTGTTTCATTCCAGTGTCATCACTCTTTTATACTAGACTGCCTAAAATCCCACCTGAACAGAACTGCCAACCTCCCATAAATGCATAAGCTCCTACACTCACTCTTCAACAACTTACTCTATGCACTAAACACCAAGCTAGAGACTACAAACTGCTCTGGAATTACAAAACTAATTTCATTATGCATGCAATGTGGCAAGGGAATTCTATTCAATTGCATTATATTATATTTTATGTGGGAGTGTGGTGACTCGGTGTGAATGTATTGGAGTATTGATAGAAAGATTGATGGTTTAAACTTCACCTACTGGTCATTAAGCAATGCCCATAAACCTTATTTGCATTTGCATTAAAAATTTAGATATTAAACATGTTTTAGTTTCTTACTCACCCCCTTTTTTAACTGTTATATCCAGTCAGGGTCGCATGGTAGTGTGTGTGTATGTGTGTATGTATGTATGTGTGTGTGTGTGTGGGGGGGGGATGCTGGAGCCTATCTCAGCTCTTTGATGGGCATCCAGAAATACAGAAATATTCTGGACAGGGTTGCAGTCCATAACTAGGCAGATGCACACACTCTCTCTCTCTCTCTCTCTCTCTCTCTCTCTCTCTCAGTCTCTCAAACACACACACACACACCCTCAGCTATAGGTCAATTCAGTGTCTCCAATGAAGCTGGCTGCATTGACTGTGGAAGGAAACCGGAGCTCTCGGCGGTTTTGTGATTTTTATCCCAAACCAAATTTACTAGTTGTAAATAAATTGCCGTATAATATTGCTGATTACAGTTTTTATTATAATACTTTTTTATTATAATACCCTTGAGCAAGGTCTATAATCCTGTATACTGTAACTGTAATCTAAGTAGCTTTAGATAAAGGCATCTGCTAAATGCTGAAAATGTACATGAATATTAATGTTGTCTTTACATGCTGTCTGACTCTGCATTACTGACCCTTAAATAGTTAATTAGATATATATATAGTCTGTAGTTTTGGTGCATTACTGTCTCAAAAACTACCCTGTATTGATGCGTTCATATTATTTCTTAACATTTTTATGCAATTATCAAAAAATGCTTTGTAATTTTTTTGATACAAAGTGATAAAAACTATATTAAAAGTGTACATGAAGGAAAACAACAATGCACTTAGAAATATTAATTAATAATAGCATCTTTTATATTTAAACTTGAAATTTCAATGTATCTTTCTGTATGATGTACAAGCTTTTTATGCTGAACATCTTTTTGAAAATTTCATTAACTCAACATTTACATTTTTAGAACAATAAATCAATTCTTCTACCCCCTTATAAGTACTCCCAGTTCTTCTTATCACTGTCAAACATTTCAAAACAAAGTGTGTAAAATATCCGACTATTTCCCTGCAGTATTTCAATCATCCTATTTTGGCTACTTTGCTTACACTGTGACTTGTTTGGAAATATTGACATAACTTATCTTTCTTTTGTAAAAAAAAATCATATTAATGAACATATTACATCATGGATCCCTAAAGGATCATTTCTTAGTTCCCTTATTTTCACCATTTTCTTAATAAATTTTTCTTAATACATAATCTTAGCTTCCTACACCAATTACATTCATACACAGGTGTGGACAAAAATAAGAGACCACATCATAATTAGCAATGTATAAATAAACAAATATATTAATATTTTTGACCAAATTGAGCTGTATTTTAGCATTCTTCAAACTACGTTACAATTAGAATAGAATAAAACAATTGTCATTTTAAGAGACCACTTCAAAACTAAATAATAATGTTGAAGTGGTATCTAATTATTTTCAAGACTGTGTGTCATAACATATACCTCCAACTATCCACCTCAGCCTGTATTCATAAATTAAAATCTTGAATTAGTAATTAAGAACCTTATTAATAAAATGTACAACATAGCCCCCCTTTCCTTAACTAATGATCTGGCTACCAATAACCTCTTTTATCCAGAACAAAACATTATTTATTACAGTTAAAGCTATGGCATATTTCCTGCACTCTGGTATCCTTTGATAGCAGATTTCAATTGAGTGAACTGGAACTTTCAGGGACTGTACATCTGCTTCCTTAAGTTAACTCTCTCGATACATTTGCTTTTAATAAGAAGTTTTGTCTTCTTCTGTCCCCCCCCCCAAAATGATTATGGCTATTTACCGTACTGTTGTTGAAAGATAATAATATTTCTTCTTATCATTATAAGGATTGTCATGATTGTTTAATGTTGGCCGCAGACACAGTTGGCTAACAACTTACTGAGTTGCAATTACAACCTCTACTGGCTAGTCAATACACATCTGCTTAAACAGGAATATTGGATACCAGTGTGTGACTTGTGCCGGTTAAAGTGTGGTTGGCCACTGTGAAGAGAAGTATAGCCAGGGTAACGGAATATGACTAGATAAAAAAATTGCAGAAACAAAATAAAAACAATAAAACCCCCTAAACAATAATTTTTTTGGCTCTTTGTTTTGAAAGACCACATTCATGCTGCTGAATTTAGTGACCATTCCGAGTTCTTGCTAAAAATATAAAAACACCCCTTAAATATTAGAACCACCACATTGGACAGTACTACATTAGGTGTCTAGGTGGTCAAGACTCATACCACATGACATTAGAGCTACAGTATCTGGCAACCAAACATACTTTTGCTACTTGGCTAATGTTAAATTTAGTGATGAGATTTTTTTGTGTATTGTGTAGACCCATTTCACAGAGGTGCTCAGAAGAGATCCTTCAGTATCTGGCTATAATGCAACTGATATTTGTTAATTAGGGGTGCATCAAGCTAATTGGTTAACATCAACAAACATACATCACAATCACAGCAATCTGTATAGCACATGGTGTCTGTTTTTGTGCTACATCCCCTTGTCTCTGCACAAGCACATAAGGGGCAGTTGAGGATAGGTAACACAAGAAATCACTGACAATATAATTTGTCATTGTATTAACAATCCTCAGTTGTCCCTCGTGTGCTCATTAGCTCCTTGTGTATACAGTTCCCATATATCTGCATTTCCTCTATTGGAAACTGATTCTCATTTCAAGTGCTATTGTTAATGGTACTTGATAGTTTCCTGTTTGTTCCTTTTTTGACTCATGTAAAAGTTGTTTATTGCCATTGTCTTATACCTGTTAGTATATACTTTGTCTTGCTCATCATATTGTTTAGCCCTTTCTATGTTAGTTTGTCATAGTTGTTAGCATACATCTTAGCATTCATGTATCCAGTATTTAAGTGGTTAGAGTAGCTTAGTTGAGTGACTATTTATGGTGGGCAAAAAGTATTTATTCAGCCATTAATTGTGCCGGTTTTCCTACTTCAACTATGAGAGTCAAAATGAGGGAAAAAAAACAGATCACATTATTGTGTAAAATATGTCTGTAAGAGCAAGATTTCTTGCTCTTACAGACCTGTAACTTCTTTAAGAAGCTCTTCTGTCCTCTACTTATTACCTGTATTAATGGCACCGGTTTGACGTCGTTATATGTATAAAATACACCTGTCCACAGCCTCAAACAGTCAGACTCCAAATTCCATGGCCAAGACCAAAGAGCTGTCAAAAGACACCAAGAAGAAAATTGTAGACTTACACCAGGCTGGAAAGAGTGAATCTACAATAGGGAATCAGGTTGGTGTGAATAAATCAACTGTGAGAGCAATTGTAAGAAAATGGAAGACCATTGATAATCTCCCTCGATCTGGGGTCCAACGCAAGATCTCATCCTGTGGGGGGTTTTTTTGGTAAAAATGGTACCGTTACGTGGTTTAATTGGTACCGGGCCACACAAGAAATAATTAAATATTTATATTTTGTGTATTATCTGAGTCTGAACAATCTTTTATTTTGAATGATCAAAATGATTGAATTCTCTCGGTAACCTCTTGCACGCCAAATGATGGCGGCCTTAAAAATATGTTTGAGATAGCAACTCTGCCGGTGTTCTGGATTAAAGTCATGGCAGAATACCCTGAGATCATCACCACAGCACTGAAACACTGTTGCCATTTCCGAGTAGACTGGGCATAAGCAACACATTTCGGGTGTCATTGTCTCCCATCACTCCCAGATAGGCCGTCTCGTTGCAGAGAAAATAGCTCAGGGCTCCCATTGATTTGTCGTTATCGTGAGTTAAAATTTTCATGAAAATAAAATGTTCTCTATATTCGTTTTTGTGGCGTATCTGCATCTTATTTTGAAGGGATGTTTAAATGTTTCCATAGCGACCAGTCAGAGAGCGTTAGGGCAGTGGTCGAGAGGAGAGGAGAAGAGCTTGTGAGTCTTTGCGGGCACACCAACATACAAGAAGCGTGATCTGATGGTCAATCCCCCGGGCTGCGATAAAATTGTCAAGCGTTCACCGGTCCGCGGTGATAAAAAGGTTGGGGACCACTGCTCAAGAGGAAATCTGCATGGAGGAATGGGCCAAAATACCAGCTACAGTGTGTGCAAACCTGTCACCTTCTGACTGCCAACAAAGGTTATGTTACAAAGTACTGAGTCAACCTTTTATTGACCAAATACTTATTTTGCACCATAATTTACAAATAAATTCTTTAAAAATCCTACAATGTAATTTCCAGGATTTTCTTCGCTCATTTTGTCTCTCATGGTTGAAGTGTACCTATAATGAAAATTAAATTAAAGTAGGAGAACTTGCACAATCAGTGGCTGACTAATTACTTTTTGCCTCACTGTTTATGTTTAGTGATAGGTTGACATTAGCATAGCATAGTTAATGTTTACTCCTTGCTTAGTTAATGTTTGATTTGTTTCATTACCTAGTATCACTGCGCAGTTCTTTCAGAATGTCTTTGAAGATGAGTTGTGCTGGCTTTCTTTGCAAC
Organism: Microcambeva bendego; assembly: GCA_034509265.1. Taxonomy (NCBI): domain Eukaryota; kingdom Metazoa; phylum Chordata; class Actinopteri; order Siluriformes; family Trichomycteridae; genus Microcambeva; species Microcambeva bendego. The sequence goes on along the minus strand of JAYDZG010000009.1, from coordinate 11,565,980 downwards.
TTTAATTATTTCATTTCTTAAACCAGTATCCAATCAGGTCAGCTTTTCAGTGGGCACAAGGCACACATAAACATCCTATATGGGGCACAAGTACACTAAAATGCAGGCGCACTACACTACAATGCAGGCGCACATACCCACCCATTTCACTGTCTCCAATTAACCTGACTGCATGTTTCTGGACTGTGGGAGGAAACCTGAGCTTCGAAAGAAAGCCACATAGACACGAGGAGAACATGAAAACTCCACACAAAAGGACCTGGACCTCACTTCCTGGGGATCAAACCCAGTGACAGTGCTACCCACTAAGCAACTGTGACACCCGCACTGTGTTGATTACTATATGTTTGTTAATTAATTAGTGGCAATGTGCTTAACTTTTGTGGCTACATGCAACTAGCAAGGTAAGGCCAATTGGAGTGACTAAAAGGACTAAAATTAACCTATGATAAATGAATGATCGGAATCGAATTAATCAGATAATGTTGATCAGAAGATTTAGGCCATAACAACCTGCTGTGTAAATGAAGCACAAAAATGTAAACAGAATATCAATAAATTAATAAGTCAGTATTCATGTAAACAGATGCTTCTGTTAATAAAGCAGTTTTGTTAAAGGTAAAGTCTTCTCTGAAATAACAGCACTTGACATATTGTTTTTCTTTTCAGCAAAAAACACTTTAAAGACTTTAAATTCTCTATTAAATTGTTACACTACTTACCACAGGCCAGCTCATATCCGTTTGCCAATGTTACCCACATACTGTCATTCATACAAGCCGGATTTCTTTGGTGTAAGTAGGGTACATTTATCTGATTTTACACTAATCTTTGTGGTTCATCATACGGTTTTAAATAATTAAGAGTTTAAATGCATGAAATGTTATATATTGCTACAATAAAACCATAAAAATGTGGCAGATATTAGTAGTAAAACCGCAAATTTCCAGGGATTCACTGTATTCTAATGAGAAAAGATAGCGTCAGTGAATTTAGTTTTTTCAGACAAGATAGCTTTTGCAAGGTCTGGCACAGATGCTAGATGACAGCTGGCTTTTGATTAAAATTTCAATTCATCCTAATATGTTAAAGGCGCAAAAGTCAGGGCTCTAGAGTTAAATATTTTAGATGACTGAAGCTCCTCCACACAAATCTCATTAATTTGTGTTTTATGGACCTGGATTTACACAGGAACAAAGGAAGGTGTATAACATGTTTGTGCATTGCAGTGATTTATTTAGTCAAAAGAGGATTTGTGAGGTCAAGCACTGACCACAAGGAATACCTTTGACAGAGTGAAAATCCATTGCAGGGCTTATGGCGACTCTGAGAGTGGACTAACACAAAAGACTGCTATTCCACCCAATTGCCCTGGAACAGAAGTTACTCACTAAACAGGGTCATAGCCAAAAGAGATTTAGTTTCCCAAAAGAATGTAATTTCTTTTATTCAAGTGATATACCACAATGAGTGTGGCTGAAACGCCTTACTTTAATAATAAGGAAAGATGTCCACATATTTTGGCTTTTGTACTTTTTATTTTACTATATTTCATACACACTAAATAAGCAAATTATGTAAAATACACAGCCCAAGTTGGTAACACTGTGGCCACACAGCAAGGTCATTGGTACGATTCACAGGTGGATCAATCCGAGTCCTTTCTCAGTGGAGTTTGCATGTTCTCCCCATGTCTGTGTGGGTTTCATTTCGCAATTTAAAGGCTTGCAGTCAGATTAATTTGAGATAGCCAAACTGTTCCAGGTCTTGACCACCTTTTCAGTGGCCAAGCCGGCTGCGACTCCTGCCACAGTTACATTAAGGGGCATTGTTGATAAATCCTGAAAAGTTCTTAGACTCAGAGTAACTTTAAACTTAACTTAAAAGAACACAATGTATTATCGTTGTCTGATTTACGCACTAGTCACACAGGAAAACACACCCACACAATGTATATTTACACAATGCAAACACAACTTCCAATTAACCCATTCATGCCTGAAATAATTTACAATTATATAAAAAATGATTATTTGTGATTTTGCTTTCCACTTTGTTGTTTCCCACGAGAAACCAGTGCTTGCAAAAGGTTTTAATGTAGGTATTACATAAGCATGAACTGGCATAAGGGAAATAAGTTATCTCTAATGCAATCTGAATGGAATCAGTGCATTTCAAAATAGGCATTAAGATAAAGGATACATGACATACAAGCCTACATTTCAAATTACCCATCAGTTTATTTGTTTTCTAAATGAATTACTGTAAAATAAATTATTAGTAAAATAAATTATTAAACTCACTATTGAACTAAACTGTCCACGAGTGTGTTTGAAAAAAAAACTTACAAATCCTGTGTAACCAGAAATTACCTGTTCTATCATGAATGTAACTGAAGTGCATAAAAACAAAAGGTCCAGTGTCTTGACAGCAACAATTTACACCATCAACCTATAACCTATGACTTTGGTGGTTCACAACCAACATCTTTAAACTGTTTCTAACTGTTTTCTATCACAGTGGGTGTCTTTTCTGGTAATCAGCAAATGGCATGTCATCCAGCCCAGGATTTTTACTCGAAGATGCATTGAGGTGAACTACATGTGTGAATGGGGTTAATGGCATGATAAAAACAAAACCCTCAAAGTGGAAGAGAGTTATTGCTAAAACATGCTCACTTCTAACACATATTTCATGTCAGGTGTGTGGAATTTAGCTGCCTGCGGATTTTAACTCAGAAAGGCAATATAATGACACCATCAGACTACTGTCAGGATCCCAGCTTTAGAGTTTAGAAAGTGAGGGAGCTTGTCCTCAAACACACACAGAAAAAGCTCTGCTGTCAGTCTGAGAAGGTTCCTTACCTTAGATCTGCTCAAGGCAGTAATAAGGGTTGCAAACCCGATTCTGCACACATACCGTCACATCCATCATGCAGAACCATGGCATACTTTTCTCTAAAGGGAACACATGGCCTAAACACACAAACAGCAGGCTCAAAAACGACTTATCATCCCACATCTGTTCACTTCTCGCTTACACCACAAAGTACCGTTAAAATTCCTAAGGCTCTCCGTATTGGCTGCCAAGCATTGTGTGTGTAAAGATGGAAATCATATTATAGAACTTGGCCTGTAAGAAATGATGCCTAAAGAAAAATGCATGTTTTTCAGTTGCTTTAAAGTTTTACTGCAGTTACACCATATGAAAAGTACATCATTGTAAGCTTGTAAAAATGCCACTAAGAACTTCAACAACAATGAAAACTGATCCATCTATAAATAATTAAAACACGTGAAGTACCAAACATTTTCTAGAGATTTATATTTGTTTGCAAGGAGCACAATAAACGTTAGACCATGCATAGATCAGTTCTATAAATATACAATGCTCTGCACTTTCTGTGTCATGCAAACCAAGTCAAATGTGCTTCACCAAAATAAACAGTTAAATCAAATATGTTGAGTGAATATGACAGTTTTGGATTTTTAATAAGAACAGAAAGAACCACATAGGGGGCAACCTTTGCTCTCTACCTCCATCAACTATCCTAGCCCACCCATGACCCTGGTTTATCACTGTTCCTTCCTTGTACCGCTTTTTAAAGATACTGAGCATTGCAATAGCTGCAGTTTTGGAGATGCTCTGACACAGTCATCTAGCCAACACAAGTAGACACATCAAATGTTTCCTCCTTCAAACACATTAACTTTGAGGATAAAAAATATCCCAATATATACAGTGGATAGTGATGTTGCCTAAAAGAAAGAAATTTTCCATCTGGGCCACAGGGCACAAAGACATGTAGTCTAACCAGTCAGAGCTAAACAATGTTTTAAGGATTCGTTTGGGTTTGATATGTATGTGTCAGCCCTGGATGGATTTGCCACCTTTCAGTGTTCTCTGACTTTAATCAAGTGAGTTGGTCCAACTGTAGTTCTTAACAGGATGGGTCAATGGTAAAACATTAATGAGAAATTGAGTAGGGCGGCATGGTGGCTTAGTGGGTAGCACTGTCGCCTCAAAGCAAGAAGGTACCCAGGTGGGGTCATCTGGGTCCTTTCTGTGCGGAGTTTGCATGTTCTCCCCGGGGTTTCCTCTGGGTACTCTGGTTTCCTCCCACAGTCAAAAGACTACCAAGTGCTACCAGGTTGATTGGAGACACAATTGTCCTGTAGGAACCTGCGATGGACTGGCGCCCCATCCAGGGTGTAACTATGTGCCTTGCGCCCTTTGAAGAGCGGAGATAGTCTCCAGCACCCCTCCCCGACCCTAATTAGGGTAAGGGATTAAAGAAGATGAACTGAAATAAACTGATAAATTGAGTAATGATTATTCGCAGCAAATTGTAAATTAGCAGATTGTAGCCATTGTCTGAATTGTTATTGATGGTAACAATGCAATATTCACACTACAGTCTTACAGACAGATTTGAGTAAATTAGTCTGTAGTGCTCAATGTTCCAAGGCAAATATCTGCTGATTAAAACAAACACAAATGCATCAAAATTTACCATCTGTGTTGTGCTAATGTGAGATGTATTTACAAACCCACTCATCCCTCAAAAAGCAGATTTAAAGAGGCCAGATTTCAACCTCTATCCAAATTGTGATGTCTTTCCATGTTTAATTAAGAAAAATGTCAGTTCAATTGCTTATTTGTTATACTACAGGTTTAAAAAAGACTAATCAATGCATCTCACACATTTTAAGCATTTCTTAGGTTTTTACAATCTTAATTTATTTAAATATGTAATTATTATAAATTAATATAAAGAGTATATATATAAATACAAAAATATATTTTGTATTCAGTTTACTGTTGATGTGATGGGCATGCACTATGGGTTTGTGCACTGCTGTTTGTCCAAGTGTGTGTAACAAGTGTGTGTGTGTGTACATACATTACGCATGCGCCTGTGTTGTCAATTGACGGCCAATATAGCAATGACCGTCTCCCTTTTAGACTGTTGACAGTTTTTTTCAGTCAGTATCGCACCTGTGTTTTCCCTTGCCAAGGTAGGAATACAACATTAATGTACCTTAACACCTCTTTTTGAGACGTCCAGGCCCATTGCCGTTAATATATTCATCCATCAGCGTAAACATTGTTGCTATTGTAATGACGCACGCGCAAGGTGCAGAAATAGATGCAGCGTGTAAGATTGCAATGTGGATTGTGATGTGCCTTGCAAGGGTGTAAGATAGGGCCCATAAACTTTTTTTATATTTAGCATTTTTCAAGGCATGAATTATGTTGAATATAATATATGATGGCAGATATTTTATGGTAAAGGTATGCCTTTTTGCCACAGACTTGAAAGGAGAGCTGGAAAATTGATGGTGTTTTGAACAGAACTTGACCAGAACTGTTCCATGTGCTGATAAAACATAGAAAATTATATAAATAAGCATTTTTAACCCAATCAAAACATTTCCTTTCTCATATTAACTGGGATTTATTTTAACTGTTGGTTGTAATAACTGCCAAAAGTTCAGTCACTATATTAAGTAAAAAAGAGAGTAATACTTGTTTAAGCACTGTATTTACATTTCAATTTTATGAGATTTCACATGTTCAAGGAAGCCAAGCAAAACAAGGTCGCATCATGCCTCAGTAAGTCATTGCAGTTCATCTGAATCCAATATTGTGGTTAAATCTTGCCGTCATTCCACTAAACAAGCCATCCAAAGACAATAACACACTATGCGCCTCAAATTTTCATCCAGACTCAAAGAACTTCATAAAATGGTTATAAAAAATCCCAGCACTGTGCGGAAAACTCAGAATGTTTGACTGTTATATTTTACTTCTCACTGTGTAAACGTAACGCTCCACTTTATTGTTCATTGGCTGTCTCTTGATTAAGCACTCAAACAGAAATGCCATGAGAAAAATTACTCTGTTCATTTTTTTAACGGGTTAAAAATCATCTACACATGGACGGAGTGGTACAACAGCAAAGCTATTTATTCATAAGTCTCTTAGTGAAGTGGCTGAAGTCATTAGCAGCTGGTCCAAATTGCTTTGTTTTAGCTTGAGGTTCTTATTTGAACTGTCTGAGCTCTTTTAAATGTCACAAGCAGGCACTAGCAGCATTTGTTTGACGATTTTTGACAGAGAAAAACATGGCTAATCTTTTCAAAAGCTGATAAAAAAAAATATGAGGCATGCTTGGCAGTGTAATTTTCAGAGGGAAACTGATTGCCGTGCCTGGATAATCCAATGTGTATGCGAATGTCTGTGTTTTAATTAAAGTTATGAGTGGACTGGGAAAACCTTAATCTCAGAAGGCACAATAAAAAGGGTTTTGTTTTCTTGTCTTCATTTGGCAGGTTCTTATCTTTCTTTTTACGCTCGGCCACTGTGCATGTTATTTTCCAATCTCCCAGAGAACTCATCTGTTCTTCAATTCAATTATGCTCTTTGGAGGAGGTCTGCTCTTTTTGTTCTAACCATAGCTGTTAAAGCAAGTCTACTAAAAAAGGAAAGCAAATTTGCAAGCAATTCAACTCACCACATGCAAGTGTCAATAATTATTGCAGCTAACTTTGCAAGATTGCTGCTTTTCTGTACAAAAATAGTAAAGTAAAGATAATAGTTGCTATTTGCATTTGAAGTCACAACTGTTGACTAATTGAAGCCACTAAATATTAATGCCAAGGATTTTGGAATGTGTTGTCCCAAAACAGGGCTGGATAAACTGTTTGGCTAAACAGCCACTTTGGGTTTTAAAAACAGGCGGGCAGGCCATTGGTTGCATGCATGAGGGTGTTGGAACTTGCATGTGAAACTCATGCAAAATCAAGCACTTTATTTGTTTTTAGTAGGTACAGTGTTCTTGAAATGTAGGATATTGAAAAAAAAAATAGTGACATTAATTTTATAAATATACTCAGTGTAGATGGTCCAATTGTCAAAACATTGTCGATAGTAGGAAACTTTGTCTGGGTAAAATTTCTTTCACTTTTGTAATATTTTTAGTCTCAGGCCCATGCTCAAACAAAACAAATTCCTAATTATTGCAATTCAACTCTCCATTTGTTCACTTCAGTGTGTTCAAAATTCTGCTTCCAGAATTCTATTACAGGTTAGAAAATCAACCCACATCACTCCCATTCTTCATCATTAAGACTTTTGCTCAATGCATTCAGTTAAAACTCTTACTCATCTAAGGTTTTGCACGGTCTTGTTACCCTTTATTAAGCAGAGTTAATACACTCATACTGCCATGTCTGTGCACTCAGGTCCACTGTCGCTGGTCTCCTTGCCATATCTACTTTGAGATTGGTCTCAGTAGGGGAAAGATCATTCAGTATCGTCATCTGTAAATCATCAATTTCCTTCTGTAAACAGCTAATAATGTTTTCTTATAAGGCTATTTTGAGTATAGCAAAGCCACAATATAAATCTAACTTCAAGACATCAATACATGGTACAAATTAAACTTATAATCAATGAGTATGCCCAGAAAATAATGAACAATGCAGCCTTTTCTAAATTAACCTACACAGTAGGAGTCAATAAGTCAAGAGTTGTCATGAGAAAAATGATACTGGAGACTTGTGTAATTGATCAATTTCCTTTGTCTGCCTCATCATAGTCCCAAACAACCACAAATCAGAGGTGCTTCAACACCAATGTGTGGTAATGTACTGCACCTGATTCCAGGGAAGCAGTTTTGTGGAAACTGATGTGTGTTGGTATCCCAATGGTCACAATTACACTAACCTATCTCTTTCGATAGCAATAGTAACTAGACTTGAAAGGGGGTAGCACTGTTGCCTCACAGCGAGAAGGTCCTGAGTTTGATCCCTGGGTGGGGAGATCCGGGTACTTTCTGTGTGGAGCTTGCATGTTCTCCCCGTGTCCATGTGGGTTTCCTCCAGGTACCCCGGTTTCCTCCCACAGTCCAAAGACATGCCACCAGGGAGACACCAAATTGTCCTGTAGGGACCTGCGATGGACTGGTGCTCTATTCAGGGTGTGCCCTTGTGCCAATTGAGGAGCTGATATGGGCTCTGGTGCCCCTACCTGACCCTAATTAGGATGAAGGGTTGAGGAAAATGAACTGAACTAGACAAGAATATTAGATAACAGGGATTTGGACCACCGTTTCTTGCTGCCGTAAGCTCTATAGCTGAGTATTGAATCCTGTTTAGGCATTTGTTATTGTTTTATGTGGAAAAAGGTGTTAGAACATCAACAGAAGCTTTTATGCCATTCTATTCTAATTATGTAGATATTCATATGAAGGGCAGCTTAAGCCTAGTTGTTTAAGTTCTGAACTAGTAATCTAAGGGTCACTGGTTTAAGCCCCACCACTGCCAGGTTGCCACTTGAGCAAAGCCCTTAACTTTCTATTGCTCAGACAATATA
>JAYDZG010000009.1:11510323-11523042 GCA_034509265.1 Microcambeva bendego | reverse complement strand
CTTGGTTGGGCTGGGAGTTCTGGGTAGTGTTGTTCTCATGAACAGCGGTGGAGGGAAAACCCGGAAGTGTGACAGTAGGGCTGAGCATCATTTTTAAAAAAAGTATTTTGTGTTAGGGAAATTTGTAAGTAGTCTGATGGCACTTTTCATGGCCTCCGACTACTTTTTAGAACACTGTACATTTCAGGAAAAGTTAATAGACCACTACAAACCTCCCCTAATGGATGTATGGCAGTCAATTCCTTCCAATGTCTGTTGAATGCAATTCTATCATTCTACTTAATAAGGTACTGGTTAAATGCCCAATAAAGTAAAAACAGTATAAAACAACTGTTGTGGTCATTACAATCATATTGTTATTGGACCAGGTGGATTGCAAAAATTATTAAAAATAATTCTGGAAATATTGACCTATGAACTGAAAAAACTGTCCACTTACTGCCACACCTTTCGAATGTCAAAAAACATGGGCAAGGCCATGAGAAGCAAAGCTAGAAAAAGCTTTTTATTGGCAGGAAACAAAACCTTGATTAAAATAAATAAATAAAAAGGGGTAGTATTCTACAAATTAACTTTTAAATGATTGCAGACAGTTTGAACCCAGTATATTTTACGTGATCTCTGCTCAACTACAATTCATTTATTAATAACCCACATGCTTTTTTACAAAAGCATGACATGGAAGAAGAGGGCATGGGTACTGGCCATCTGCATTCCTGACCTGTTTCCAATATCGAATGATGAAAGTTCATTAATAACTGAAATAAAGGTCACCAGAAAAGACATATAAGACATGAGAAAGAAAATTGTTTTCACTTTCCATACTGTTCAAACTTTTCTGATTTGGGGTTGAAGAAGACATTAAATATGTTTCAATCTTGGCAACTATTTGGGGATGGCCCTGGCCTGTTCTAGCATGATCGTGTCCATGTGCACAAAGCTTTGTTTAAAAAAACTCCTGTTGCCCGCACAGTCCGGACCTCAGCCTCACTAAACAATGTAGTAATAAACTGGAATGTCAATTGAGCCTTTCTTGACCAGCATCAGTGGTCAGTCAAAGGCCTTCTCAGGGGAGTGGCTGTTGTAATACCTTGAAAGATCACACAGAGGCTAGGGCCTTCCCCAAATAGTTGCCAATATTGAAGAATATAAGTTATATAACTGATAAGATATATAACAAGCTCATGGTCAGGTGTTCACATGGTGTTGGTCATATTTGACCAGTCAATGGTACACATGAACATATATTCATAATTCAGATGTAATAATAATAGTAATAATAGTAGTAGTAGTAGTAATAATAATAATAATAATAATAATAATAATAATAATAATAATAATATTAAGTGTGTTATTTGCTGTTATGATTCCTTTTTATGACTTTTTTTATGATTTTGCTCGAGTACAATTAACTTAAGCAGCCAGAGCCACTGCTGACCTCAATCAGAGAATACAATTACAGCACATTAAAACACTAAATCATTGTGCAGAAGTGCCAGCTGGCTTTCCCACAACGGTCCCTTCTGTAATGTTCACAAATATATTTTGATGCTATAAAAATTCTTATGCACCCTGCTGGTTGTAATAATGGGATAGCTGTGTCTGTGAACAATTAAGTATATTTCATATCATTTAGGCTCCATCCCTGTCCAATATGTCTTCAAAGACTGGCACAGTTACAAAGTGTTCTTTGAGCACACATACAGGGGGAGCTTCGGTGAAAGAATGGCTGAAAAAGACACTGCCAGTCTGAGAAAACAGCCTGTTTCACCACTTACTTTCATCACCTGAAGCTAAGAAAAACAACGATACTGCAGTACTTTCTGCAACAGAAAGAAACAATACTAATTGGTTATAGACCACATGCAAGCATCGCTGGAATTAGTCTTGTTGAGATGTTGTTTCTTTTCCTCTACAGGGTGCTGGTCTACTGTTTGACATGTTGTGGCAAAACAATGTAAGCAGTTATTATTGGCTTTAAGGTACAGGGTAGTGGGGAAAAAAACCCTCCAAATGGTTCATATGAATCATTTTAGTCTCAGTAAGATTAAACAAAAAAACATTGAGTTTTCTCATAAATATTAAGACACTGACATTTATTATTTATTATTAATGACTTTATTTAGAGACAAATTAGTTTGAACAACCAGTTATTTTCATGAAATGCTTAGAGCATAGTGCTGTTTTAAATTATTTGTATTTATTATTATTGTTAGTAAATTATTATCTGTTATTAATAATACATCTTAATTATGTATATTATCTAATATTTAAAATCAATTTAATTTTGTTAGGGGTCTGGCGCACTGTCAAGCCACGTGCCGGCTCGCAAGTTTTGCAGCTAGTCGTGCATGTCGGTTCACAGTGCCGCAATCCCGTGCATGCTGGCTCACGGTGTGGATGTGTGCGTAGATTGCTTTCCTCTACCTGTCCTATTAACATCATGGCTCATTAAGGCAAGTGCAAATAGGGGTGCATCAAGAGGAAGCCGGTTGTGAAGCCCACTCTCCATCAGGCTACTTTGGAGGTTCCGGGCAGATGGCTTTGGGACATCAGGAGCTGTCCCTCGAGGAGGGGGTCCTGTCATGGCTAGCGGGTTTTGCCAGTGTTCAGATATAGTGTTATGGCGGCCCCCAAGTCATGTGTGTCGGTTCGCAGCGCAGTAGCTCTGCAATCTGCCGCAATCTCATCCATGCCCACTGGGCTCATGGCGTGGATGTGTGTGTAGATCACAAACCTCCACCTGAGCCACATTACAGTGGGGCAAAAAAGTTCTTCATCTTAGAAAGATGGGATAAGATGAGATGAGCAATGTCTGTAGTTTTATTTGTACAATATGGTGGAAAATAAATATTTGGTCAATAAAAAAAGTTCACCTCAATACTTTGTAACATATTTTTTGCTGGCAATGACAGAGGTCAAATATTTGCTGTAAGTCTTCACCAGGTTTGCACACACTTCAACTGATATTTTGGCCCATTCCTCTATGCAGATCCCCTCTATAGCAGTTATTTTTTGGGGGGCAGTCACTGAACAACACAGACTTTTAACTCCCTCCACAAATTTTCTATGGGGTTGGCGTTCTGAAATGCTTTTTACGGAGCCACTCCTTCATTGCCAGAGTGATGTGTTTGGGATCATTGTCATCCTGGAAGACCCAACCAAGTTTCATCTTCAATGCTCTCACTGATGGAAGAAGGTTTTGGCTTAACATCTCACGGTACATGGCCTCGTTCATTCTTCCCTTAACACAGATCAGTCGTCCTGTCCCCTTTGCAGAAAAACAGCCCCAAAGCATGACGTTTCTACCCCCATGTTCTCTGCCAAACTTCAGATGGGCCTGGACATGAACTGGCTTAAGCAGGGGGCATGCCTGGCACTGTGGGTCTTGAGTCCTTCTTGACAGTGTGTTACTGATGGTAGCCTTTGTTACTTTGATCCCAGCTCTCTGCATGTCATTCACCAGGTCCCTCCATGTAGTTCTAGGATTTTTGCTCATCGTTCTCATGATTATTTTGACCCCACGGGATCTTGCATGAGGCCCCAGATCAATGGAGATTATCAGTGGTCTTACATGTCATCCATTTTCTTACAATTGCTTCCACAGTTAATTTATTCACACCAACCTGCTTGCCTATTGTAGAATCACTCTTCACAGCCTGGTGCAGGTCTATAATTTTCCTTCTGGTGTCCTTGGAAAGCTCTTTGGTCGTGGCCATGGTTTAGTTTGGAGTCTGACTGTTTGAGGCTGTGGACAGGTGTCTTTTATACAGATAACGAGGTCAAACAGATGCCATTAATACAACGAGTGGAGGACAGAAGAGCTTCTTAAAGAAGAAGTTACAGATCTGTGAGAGCCAGAAATCTTGCTTGTTTGTGAGTGACAAAAGACATATTTTACACCATAATTTAAAAATAAATTCTTATAAAGTCCTACAATGTGATTTCCTAGATTTTTCCCTCAGTGGTCAAATTATCAAATTATTTTTTTAAACTTGCAATTCAGTTGTTCAGTGAAAAAAATGGGGATTTTACATTTAAATCCTTTTAGCCTGGCATATCCTAAATGCTTTTATAGTATGGATAGTATGGAACAGATTTTATTAGTGGTATTATTTGTAGTGCCACCACCAAAAATATATATAATAATAATAATAATAATAATAATAATAATAATAATCTGGTTTCATTGGCCAGTCGTTGTAGATTCCCCTTGAAATAACACATTGTTAGTTATATGTCAGACAGTAAATTCTGTTATTTAAGTTGTTTGTATACCTAAAGTATTTAAATGAAGCATGTGTAACTATTTAGTCTTAAACTTAGCTGTTTTACAAAGTGTTTCACTGTTTTAGTAGAGCTTCACAATGCTCAAATAAAAAAAAATATTGACAAATTCATTTACACTCAAAGATGCTTTTTTAGCTGATCAAAAGTTTAAGACCACAGTATTTAATAGTCAAAAAGGGCGGCACAGTGGCTTAGTGGGTAGCACTGTCACCTCACAGCAAGAACGTCCTGGGTTTGATCCCCAGTTGGGGCGGTCCTGGTCTTTTCTGGGTAGAGTTTGCATGTTCTCCCCATGTCTGCGTGGGTTTACTCCGGGTGCTCCTGTTTCCTCCCACAGTCTAAAAAATGCAGTCAGGTTAATTGGAGACAAAATTGTCTACACCTGTGTTTAGTATAACTTTGTGAAAAGATTACATAAGAGAAAGCGTACATTTAAAATTGACTTGACCTGATTACATTAAATAAAAAATTATGATTCCATGTAGTGGTGGGTATTGACATTTTTCATCCCGCCATATCTTAAGATAGAATAGGGTATTGGGGGAGGAGGGTATCTGTCTGGCAAACCAGACAGATCACTCTCTGCTTGATGGTGTTAAAAATGAGACTATTCCTCTTTTACAAGTGTGCTTGGTGGCACTATATAGGTGCTATTATGTAAAATGTATTACGATTCTTGTTACAGTTCTTGGATTTAAGGTATTTACTTTTTGTTTAAACCTTTCTTTTTGTGTTGTGCTGCTAATGGTGCGACATGTGGTATTTTGTAAAAATGTATTAAATGTTCTGATGGTTCGAGTTTTTTATGTGAAATTTAATTGGACACCGAGCTTTGAGCACCATCTGTTTACGCCATTGCTATGGTTTCTGCTGCTGAACAGCAATCCTCAATTCTGACCACAGATTCCCAGTTGGATTAAGGTCTGGGCTTTGACTAGGCCATTCCAATACATTTACACGTTTCCCCTTAAACCACTCGAGTGTTGCTTTAGCAGTACGCTTTGAGTCATTGTCCTGTTGGAAGGTAAACGTCCGTCCCAGTCTCAAATCACTTTTGCAATGCACTGTATATGTTCTGAACAATAGAACTCCATTTTACACCAACTAAAAGTTGGAAAAAGTGAGATTTTTTTATATACTGTCCAAAACAATGAATTAAAACAATGCAAACTATATCAAGAAATAAACTAAACAAGTCAAAAATTATTGACGATTTAAATCATTTAATGTTTTAAAGCAAATACAGGTTACGTCACTGGGGCACCAAGTAAACAATATATAGAGATTTTTTTTCTTTTTTTCTGATAATCAACCTCAGCAAACATACTTTCACATAATTGTAAGGACACTAAATCATTATTTAGATTTTTTTTGCGGTTATTTACAAAGTAATGTGAAGGTCTTTGCCCTTTACAGAATGCATCCACATTGTCAAAATAATAAGTCAAAGAACTATCACCATGTGCTATATTATATCCATCCAGTAAAAACAATCACTTGTTGATTGTTTAATAGATTTGAAGTACATGAGAAATGCTCCTTTGTTTCTTCTGACACAGAAAACCAGTTATAGGAACAATGTTGCAAACCGTATTTACAATGGAATTCCAGGCCCTGACGTGAGTGCTCTGACATTTGAGAAACTGAAATGGAGAAGTAAAAAAAATCCCTTTACACTTTTATGCAGATGAAAGAATGGAAAATACAAACATTGGTTTGTGTACACAGTGTTACTGTTAACAGCTCATCAGTGTCTATCTGAACATGAATTTGACTTGATTCAACTTTTTCGTCTCTTATCTGACATTTAAAGCCCATTAAAATCATTCAGAGCTTAAAGACTTTGTGCTTAGCTTGAAAACAAAACGACCATGATTATTTGAAACCCATGTGGATGGCCTGGTCAGCACTGTGGGCATGAAATGGAGAAACCTCTTAACTTGTAATTAACTGACTGAAACAAAAGGGTGTTATTTAGCCCAAGGAAACGTGGGCTTTCCAAAATACTACCGAAATTTAATATTCTATCTAGATTTCCAGTTTTTTTCTGAATATAAAGGGCCATGGGGGTGGTCCCAGGGCTTAAGATGTGGTTTCCATCATTGTATACCCTAAAGAGCACATTTGAAATCTTTAAATTAAAAAAGTCACACCCCACCAAACTGTAATACTTGAACTGAATGAAAAATGAGAAAATATTTCCCCTCCACATTGGCCTGCATGTGTAAACATCTCCATTAAGATTTAGCGACCAGTTGCAGGGACCATAATCAATATATACAAATGTGTTTCATTAAATCCACGATAAACAGTACAGACAGGACAGTTATCTATATAGCAAACATTTTATACAAGGAGTTTTTATCTGTAAAAAAATACCATACATCTGACATGATAGGCACTGCCATTTGAATGTCCAACACTTAAAAAGCTTAAAATCATTTAAAGCAAAAAAACAAACAAACAAAACAAACAAACAAACCTCTCTTTTCTTTTTTTACATGACCATTAACGTGCGCTACTGTCCAATCAGTGCAAGAACAACCCAAAAGAACCCACTGTGACATATCTGTCACAAACTATTCCTATTTTCAGTTTAGGAAAAAATGGTCTGGGTTCTTATGGGTTAATACAGATTAAGCATTTTTATTTTTTCAAAGAACAATACATGTCATTTTCATGTTGCTCGGTAAGCCAGAGACTAGGAAAGACTCTCAATCGAATTGTTAATCTTTTGACTATACACTATACTACATTTAAATGCACGTGAAGAGGGTTGTGGAAGAATATGTTGCTAGAAATGTTATACTTCTATAATAATAAAAATGTATTTGCAAGTAGGCATGTTTCCTACAAATCTTAACGACCCATGTTCAGAGCAAACAAACAAAACATATGGACCACAGATATAGTAGAAATAAAACCGGACATATACAGGTGCAAAAAAATAAAGAAATCAAACAAAATGTACCCAGAAAAGAAAAACAAGGTTAGCAAATGTGCATCTTCTGGTGAGCCAGATATGTCAATGTCCATTTCTTGCTGAATTTTTCATGGTGTTGAATATTTTTTTTATTAATATAAACAATTCTCCTTGCTTGAAGAGAGAAGAACACTGCGTACCACAGTAAATCCTGGTGGAGCCCGTGGTTTAAATAATCACAGCAGTACACAGTCCTGCATTTTTATATTAGTCTGTTGTGTCAGATTGTCAGAAAAATGCATCGGTCTTAATCAGAATCTGAACACTAATGCAGACTAAACAAACTAGTATTTATGCCAATGATTTCAGTTTCTGTGCAGAACTTTCCAAAGGCGATGATCTGCCTTTCCATAACGTCCACCCAAAGGTTCTGAAATCATGGTTTTGCATATTGAGGGTAAAACCTCTTTAAAAGATGAAACAGTAAAACCATGTTAAGCCAAACTGTTGATATTTACATCATCAATTACATCAGAATGTTACTACAGAGATGAACAAACGATGCGCTCCATTATAAAACAACGCAGATCACAATCCACTGTGGCCAGCCGGAAAAAAAAGTAGAAAACAATTCACTTAGGGAATGTTTTAAAAGTAAAACTGCTTGCAACGACACAATCTGTTTTGTTTTTCATAAACTTCTATATTGATCTTGATCTCAAATTTAAGTTTGATTTGAACATCAGGTGCCCAACAGAAACCTCGACCAGACCCAACCAGGTTAGCATCTCATCAAGGTTCATTGACTAAAATAATCCTTAGTATTTAAAAGCAATATAATTCCCTGTCATGAGATTAAGGATGATCAATTATAAAATGATGTAGTCATTTACAACAGTGATCTGATGTGCAAGGATCAGAAGAAGCTGAACTGCTGCTGTCTGTGTAGTGCTCATGGCAAACAATAAAGCCGGTTATATCTTGACTTTAGTGTCATGCCAATGTACACTTAATGCAGGCTCACAAATAATAATAATAATAATAATAATAATAATAATAATAATAATTAAAAGAAAAACTATACACATGCTTTTTGACATTTAAGAACTTGTGTGCTTTTCTTAAGACCTAAGGCATTTAAAATTTACTCTGAAGCTTCTTACATTACTATCTATTTATACATATCCACAGTTTTGAATAACCAACACCCCATTTAGAAAGAATGTAGTAACAAAAGTAAAGATTATGGCCATGTGATTAAAACAATAAAAAGGTATCATACATCCAGTGTAAGACTTCAACAATATTGATCAGAATACCCTATGGTTATTACCCCAAACTCTCTCATTTCAAACATTATACACATTTGTAATAAACTGAACAAAATTAGACATGAAAGAATGACAATGCACCACAAATTTTCAAGCAACTGGCCTGCAATATTTCATGATCAATGGCTTTTGACATCAGTCAGTCATCACAGTTCTCTCTAATCGCAGGTTAATGTCTGTGGGCATGTTGTGATCTTTACATGTCGACTTTATCAGCTGTTTTTTTTTTTTCTTTTTTAACATTTAATCAGACAGAGTTTGCTTGAGTCGGAGGAGTGAGGGATGGGGATAAAGACCAGGATGGATGAACTGGAGTGGATGAAGGAAGGGCTTTTATTGTGAGATGAAGGAATGTGCTTGGATGCAGGAATGGCCAGATGGATGTTTGTTTTCGCTCGATTTCTATTCTTTGTGGTTCCCACACTTACACGTACCACTCTTTCTTTGAAATGACGGAGCCGTCAGTTTGGGACACCATGTCATCAGCGATCTCAGGCTCTGGGTCATACTGGAAAGCGAGAGTCCGCTCGTCATAATCGTGGCTCTCACTTTCGTCCACGGTGAAATACGGCCTCTTCAGATCTTCAGAGTTCCCGTCAAAATCGCGCTCTGTGCCCTGGAATGCTCCAGGCCCACTGATCTGCGCGGGCTTCTTCTCGTCGTCCGAGTCATCCGGGTATTGCAGGTTCTTGGGGACGGGCGGGTGTGGGGGGGCGGAGCCCGCCTTGCTGTAGCCATTGCCAAAAACATGCTTCTTGGTGCTGTAGTCTCCTTTGAAGGTGCGCTGACGGCGACGGAGGAAGAAGATGAGCAGGCCGACGGCGACAGCCAGGGCAGCCAGGCCACCGACGCCACCCCAAATGGCGGCGTTGGAAGTGTGATGATTCGCTCTTCCCCATGGGCTACCGGTAGGCGATTGGTGAGGGAATTCTGGGTAGGAAAAGACAAATGGAAGGGGAGAGTGCATCAGTGCTCTGGTGGGTAGGAGTGCAGGTGCTTATTTGATGAGGAAAGGAACAAAGGGAAAGACAGGCAAAGGAAGGGAAAAGGAAAAGTGCCCACGTCCCAACCGATCCAAAATTAAAACTCTTCCCAAATTAGCCCAAACTTCACCCACTTAATCCTCATGCATAGAGATATAGCAAAGCAAGCTATGAGTGGTCACATGCACTTAACAGATATAAAATAAAAATTAGTCAAAAATCAGTCCCAACAAGCCCGAGCAAATCAAAACTTTTATCAGCAGCAATGATTAGACTTTACATTGACCACACACACACACACACGTACACACACAGATATACACATGAGAATTAATAATAAAAAATAACAGTATATATCAGCATATATCAGTGTATGCAGCATACCACTTTGTCCACCTTCCGAATATTGTGTTGGTCCCCTGTTTGCTGACAAAACAGCCATGCAACGGTGCTGCACTGTGTAATCCTAATTTCCCTGAGGCCACCCACCCAAAAGGATCAATGAAGTTCTATCTATCTATCTAATTTATTCGGACACCTTTCTATTATACCCAGAATTAACTTTTTCAGCAGTTTAACTACAGTAGCTTGTCTGTTAGCTCAGCCTTCGCTCCCTTGGCCGTCCATCACCCTGTTGGCGGTTTACCACTGTTCCTTCCTTGCACCACTTTTGAAAGATATTGACCACAACAGAAGAACACCCCACAAGAGCTTAATTTTTGGAGATGCTCTGATCCAGTCATCTAGCCATAACAATTTTGTTGTCAAACTCGCTCAACTTTTTCTTATTTTTCCTGCTTCTAACATCAATTTTGATGTCTGCTCATCACTGTTATTCAAATTATCACAATAACCATTGTCTGTACTAATCCTTTAACAAGTTAAAACAATAATCAATATTAATGTCAAGAGCTTAATTTGCATCTTTGTGGTGTCTGAATCTGACCTTTTGGTTCTGTTTTTGTTTTTCAATTGCTAACAAATCATGGAAGTCACATTCTGACTTCTAGAACACAAATTTATTTTCACAAACCATTGATCTGTACTGTGGAACCTACAATAGATGGATTGTTGTAGAAGGTTTTACATTTCTAATCATGCAGGAGAACTGATGCGTTATAAAAAACAAATAACTATAGTCATATAGAGTTGCATACCCTTAAACCTCATTGCGGCTATATCAGCTTCCACCCTTTGAAAAACGCTTTTCACAAGAATAGGGAGCATGTTTGTAGAAATTGTAGACACTGAGTCAAAGGGTATTTTGGAGGTCAGATGAGAAGTTGCTAAAAGAGTTCAGGAGTGAGTCAAGTAGTACCTGCTTTGCTAAATTTGGCCATCACCTTCATCAGCATTACATTGCAAAATTTAGGTGGAAATCAATAAATATATATATGGTTTCTCCCTCTGAAACATGACAGTTTTTGTTGGTAAACCTGCTTTTCTGTAACTGTGATATCCATCAGCTGAAACACATTACAAGCAATGCCTGTAAACTGTACATAATGATACAGAAAAAAAGAAAATCTATAGCCCCAAATTGAAATTGAAATAAAATAAAAATGCAGTGTTCTTCCCGTATATTGTTTAAACACTAGAGATGTCATGTTTATTCGGCTCAATTAATTTGATTTGTTAATAAACCTCCATTCTTGCATTTCAGGCCCCATTTCCTAAAAAAAAGAAAAAAAAAGAAAAAGAAGACCCCAGTGTTTTACCCACACCCACTGCTTTGATATCCTGTTCTGCTATAAAAACAAGCTCTGTCACGCTCTGTCATCACAACTGTCGTTCAGCGTGTGACTTTTTCTCATTTTTGAACTATTTGCATATGTTAATGGCACATGCAGGGGAATAGGTCACACAAATATCTGCACGGTGCTGTAAAGGTGATGCCTGGGCTATTCAAAAGACGAGATAATGAGGGTCTCAGGGTGAAAGGCACTTGACACATTTTGGCCATAACAGGCAGCTTAATGAGGTCTTGTTCTGAATCTCTCCCTGAAAACCTGCTGATCTGTGATATGCACAGAGCTGTTCAGATATTTCCCTCTGACCTTTCTGGACAGCTTGCGAGAGACTGTATTCATAAAGGCAGTCATGAAAGGTAAAAGGAGAGCCACCTACTGTATTGCTGGCCTTTATTTAAAACAAAACAGGCATCGGTGTGTACACATGCATGTACTGGCATACAAATGAAGATCCATGTTTCATCATGCTGGCTAATGTCATTTCTTCTTTTTAATTATGTATTACAACATTGAAGCAAGAATTATTCAACCAGACCAGATTAACAAAGTAAACCAGCCTGACGAGGAACAGGAGGGAGATAAAACATTGTGATTATAAGATGGTAGAGACTTCCTTAAACCTTGAACTCTATTTAGCATTTATATCTAATAACAACTGCTTTAATATACGCAGAATTATAACTACATTATTACTAAGAGGGTGTTAATTGGATACTGTTCCAAAATCTAGAAGAGGTCAAGTACTCTTCTGAATATGTCTGTCATTCATATTTACTTCAGGACCTCATGTCATAATCACATGATCCCAATCACACACCTTCCTTTCTCATCATATTCCTATTATTCAGGGTTGTGTATGTATGTGTGATAGTGTGTTTCAGATATGACTTTTCAAGGTTTAATCTGACCCATAATGGGATTAAAGAAGCTGAGACAAAACGCTGTGGCTACACTGGTCGAGAGAGATAGGAAGAGTTACAGACTGAAACAGAGATAGAATCGAAAAAAGAAAAGCAGGAATGAAATAATCTATTCTCATACACATTTGTTTTGTTATTAAGACACAAGAAGAAGAAAAAAAAGAGCGAAAGCCAGAGCTCCAGAAGAACTCAATACTGCTATGAAACATTGGAACATTAAAGCTAAATAGTATTTTTTTTCCTTTCTTTGGCTGTTCCTGTTAGAGATCGCCACAGAGGCACATGATCTGCATTATTGATTCGGCATAGTTTTTACATCGGATCCCCTTCCTGACACAACCCTTCCTTAAGGCTGAATATCACAAGTAGTTGGAAATCAATGAAACACTGTACAAACTGTACAAATAGCTGATAAGATACCACTTTGGCAAACACCACAATGCTGATTATCTGTGTGAGCCACAGTAAACCCATGTATTTTTATTTTATTAAGCCCAAACTAGCCTAGGACTTTCACAGCC
>JAYDZG010000009.1:11493202-11505964 GCA_034509265.1 Microcambeva bendego | reverse complement strand
CCAAAAAAGTATACTGTAGTTGCATTATTATGACCACTTAACCCTATTTATCCAGTTGGGACTGGCACTACAATGCACTGGTTTATGAATTTGAGTGTTCAGGTACCTGTAGGACAATATAGTATCTCTAATTACCCTCACTGCGTGTTTTTGGACTGTGGGAGAAAACCAGAGCTCCCGGAGGAAACCCACACGGACAAAGGAAGAACATGCAAAGGACACGGACCTTCTTGCTGTGAGGTGACAGTGCTACCCACTAAGCCATCATGCTGCCTTCTGGGGAAGAATATTTATATTTACATTTTTTTTTAAAAAATGAGATAAATAATAAGAACATACTGTAAGACAGTAAGAAAAAAATAAAGACAAGAAAACAAGAACTATGTACAGTATGCCTCTAATGGTTTTTCAGGAGAAAGTGCACAGCAGTGTCACCTTTTTTAAAGGAAATTCAATTTGCTGTACCCTATAATAAACAAAAAAGATTGAATACTGCAGCATTATTCTTTTTAGCATAAAATACTGGCTCTAGTGCGTAATGATTGTTGAAGGCGGATTTTAATATTGATAGAAGTTGACAGATGCAAGGCTAGAGTAAAAGAGTGTGGGCAATAGGGGGTGGAAGTGTGGGTGTGTTGCTAACAGCAGTACCTGCCAGCAGGCAGATAATGTTAAACTAAAAGCTCCCTGCTAGCTGTCCCAGTGGGTCTGGAGAAAACAAAAGATAGCGCTGTTTAGCAAGCCTCTGGGAATATGCAGATAGTGAGACTACTGACAGCGAAACAGGCTCATTTGAGATTAATAGTTCGCAATATGCACCATAATTCAATCCAGTGGTCCGTCAGATTCATCACTTGTGGCAGGCCGAATCAGAGACCGTACATTCCCCTGCCAAGATGTTTCCTTTTTAGCTAATTATTCCATTTTTAATACTTATGCCAGCTTAATAGTGCATCCAATATGGCTGAACTGGACTTAATACATGCACTATATTGAGAAACATTAGACCCAATGCTGCATTTATCATTGGCTGTTGCATGATTTTCAGCCCACTAATCAGGTTATTCGGTGCCTAAACTTAATTATCAAATTTATTTTAAATTTATACAGCTGCACATGCACAGAAATTTTACTCACACCAAGCTGTATTTAAAAATAATACAAATTATGCAATTCATGACACTGGGTTCACAATAACCCCCCCCCTCCCACACACACACACTTTTTTTCCCTTTTATTAGTTCCTTTGATTACTAAAATATTGTATTTGTCTTTATCTTTTATTTATCAAAACTATAAAAACAACATTTTATTTCTGTTTTTATTTCCTTTTCTTTTCATGCACTATGTGATTTAAGGATTTGTGATTTTCTCTTCAATCTTTCAATAACATCATGACGACTGACAGGTGAAGTGAATAACACTGATTATCTCTTCATCCCGGCACCTGTTAGCGGGTAGGATATATTTGCCAGCAATTTACAACATATGCACAAACCTGCAATGCACAAGCCTGCAATGCACAGTATGTTCCGTCACCTTTCATCACAGTCAGCATGAATTTTTACAGCATGTGCCACAGAAAACTCTGGTATTGGACCAGATGTGCTAGCTTTCACTTCACATGAATGGCAATCAGTCCTGGCATACCGAGACTCATGAAGATATTGCAAATAAATGTGGTCAATTCTTTTCATTCTAAAATTTGTAAGCTTCACTATTTCAAGATTTTTCATTATTTTTACACTAGAATATTTTAACACTTCAAAATACTAACATGACTGATGCCATTGTCATGAGATAACCCTGTTTTGACAGGGTTTATTTATCATTCATTCACTTGTTGCGACAACAAATAACTACAAACAATAGTGTATAATGAAATTAAATGATCCTTCTCATTAACATTAGAACAAAAACAGGGCTTTCAGAAATCGGCATTACCAGAAGCAACGCTACAATATTAAATGGCATCCCATTGTTCTAATATAAGTGCAGATTTGTTTTAACTTCATGTTTTACACTCTTGGGACCCTATGTTACACCCTGCACAATGTGTGTCGTGATGCGTATTGCTATCTAACACCCCACCCACAGTCTATTTTCATGTCTTGCGTCTGTGTCATTTAAATAGAAATGGTACTTGTGAATATATCTACACTGATGGTGTGGTGGTCTCGAAATACGGTGTGTTCAGGTAAATTACTGGCATATTGCTCACTTGTCAACAGAAAACACAGGTGAGCCACGACTGAAAACAATGTAGGCAGGCGTCAACAGTCAGATGTTCTTTGCAATCATGGCAGGGAATTGCTCGTACACCCCCGCTTGTTAAGTACACATGGACATGCAGCAGTGAACAAACCCATGGCTTGTGCACCAGTTGGCAGCTATGCAAACATTTACATCAACCATAAACAGAATGCAAAATAAAATAACATCCCTTAAATGACCTGTGTGCACACCTTTACAGCGTGAATGACGTCCAGGTAGCTCCGCCGTTAAAATAGCAATCCATCAAAGTCAGGTAATTACTGGTTGCATAAGATTCATCAGTTCAAGAATACTGTCAAAAACATGCAAAATGTTGTATCTACAGTTCACCTCACTTAATGTATTTAGACTCTGTGAGGAAACTTGAACTTCAAGAGGAAACCTACACTAAACACATATGCAGATATGTGGAGAACATTCAAACTTCACATACAGAGGACAAGGACCCTGCTACTGAGAGGAAACATAGCCCCATACGCCATCACTAATAGGGTTTACATACAAGAGAAAGATTGCAGTTGTCATAAATCAGAACAGCAGTCTGTGTCATTTATGAGGTTGTAGTGAAGTATATTTTAATGTGCAAAGTAAGTTGACAGAGGTTTTTTTGGGATTGTTGCCATATGAGTCATGTGTACTATGATAAAGCCTAAAATAATAAAATGTACAGAATACCATCTAGGCCTAGTGTTTGATATTTAACAATTTGGGCATTCAGTGTTTTTATTAGTTAAATTAAATTTTTTTAACATTTTATAAGTTGACATTTTTATTAAAATTGCATTCTTTCCACAAAGCGTTTAAGCCCAACACCCCATTTTTAATTCATCAGAATAATTTGTTTGGCAGAACCTTTTGCCCAAAATGCCTGTCAATTATGCAAAGAGGTCTGAAGAGTAGATGAGAAGGAAGAACCGTTGACAGCACAGGAGAGGACAGGAGACAATAATAGGGATGAGAGAGACCGAGCTAATTTTTCTGCAGTGCTGAGCTTGTTTTACGCTGCTTTCCATTCCCCTAATGATATTTTTGCTCAGACGTGCATAATAAATGACTCATCAGTACTACACAGAAGCAGAGGTTATGGACTGACCTATTTACACTGCCAGTGGGTTCAGGGGTTGTTACAGAGAAAGAAGTCATAAGTCGATCTCTAAATAAAATGATATTTTAATTTTATATGAAGCCGATATAGCCAGCGAGAGGCTCATGAAATAGATCAGTGCAGCATTTTGTCTTCATCCTCCCCCATGCTTTGTATGTGTAGGGATTGACTCCCGTTTTTTTCATGGATTCTAAACATAGATATGTTATATAATCAGCATGCTGTGGGTGGCACAGTGGTCTATTCAAGTTTGAATCTTGGCGATCGCTAAAAAAAATGTCTGAGGAGGAAACACATCCTAGCCACTGTGGGTGCACTCGATGATGTGAAAAAGCATCTAAAGTAACTACTGTGCCGAATCATTTATGCATTCCAGAACGATCTGTTTAGACGATATCCCACAGATGCTTGATCGAATTGAGATCTTGGGGATTTTGAGTCAAATCCAGATGCTGAACTCTCACGTTCCTTTGCAGTGTGGCAGGACATATGATCCTGTTAAAAGGCCATTGCCATCGATATGAAGTTCTGGATCAACAATGGGTGTGTTTGAAAACATTGGGAGTTGCCTTGCCGACATAGGCATCTACCTAACCAGTGAGGGTTCTAATAAGTCATCACCTCATCAGGTCAGGTCATTCGAATGTGCTACTTAGACAGTTATTACATCGTGTTTCACTACTAAGCTAACACAGTTAGCATCGTGCCATAAAAACGAATGGGGCGAGGTGGCACAACACGCTAGCATGTTAACTAACGGCTCCCTCCGTGTATGAACAAAGAAAACACCTAAACTTCACTGACAATCCCAATCTTGCAAATAAGTACACCTTTATATGCATTAAAAATCAATAATAATTTATTACCATGTGAAAAAAAGTTACGTCATGTCATGCTGCACTGAATTCTGGGATATCCTTACCCAATAGGGATGCATCTGATGCTCACTTATTCTACACTGAATATACCGTATATATTTTAAGATGACTTTGTAGTGCAAGCCTACTTATCCAGCATGACTCACAGAAGTTCTTCCAAAGTAAAAATTACCTTACTCAAGTTAAATACAAAATTTTGAGAATTTTTTTTATAATAATAAAGAGTAAACGAGTCAGCTTAAGTACTTGGTAAAGAGTTATTCCGTGTTACAGTAAGTGGACAATCAGTGTTATTCACTTCACCTGTCAGTGGTAATGATGTTATGCCTGGTCTTTGTTTAACTCCCAACTGGAAGGTGGAATGGCTACTTTCAATTGTACTTTAAGGTAAGTGAATGGGAGTGGAACCCGGTCCAGGGAGAATTCATGAAAAATGACTTTAATTCTCTTTTTAATGCCTAACCAGGAATAATTTATCAAAAGTGGCTAAAATGTCCATTCTTACCCAGAATTCTATATTTATATGTAAAAATGAATTTTAAAATCAGAAATATATTAAAAGACCCTGCAATGCTACAACTGATTTAAATAATGAGACAGAATCTGACAAGTGCAAGCTGCTTCCTGTAGAGAGGATGTCATGCCTGGCTTCATACTCTATCAACCCTGTACACCCGGCTATCACCCAGGTGCTCACCTGCTGAGTCTCATTGGACACAACTGTGTCCTTTTATATTGCTGATCCACGGGAGGCTGCATCATGCTTATAAAGAGGGTTTAATGTTGCACACTGTGCCCATGTGTCCCACAGAGGCATGAATTATTCAACAGGTATGATGGAGTGCAGGGTTCAGGAGAGACGGCTACAGCTTCCACCGCTTGTGCAACACAGCTTTAGACAACACTGGAATAACAGTCAGGACAAACAAATCTTCATGTACACATAAGAAGAGCCCTCGAGATGAGAGAGAGAGAGAGAGAGGATGCAAAGGGCGACTTTTTTATTTGTGTAATTATTTATCCCGTCTATTTCTTTTTTTTAAGTTGGGGGTCAAAGCTGAACCCGTTTTAGTGTGTTGCCATCAAAAGAACTCTCGTTCTTGAACCGGTTCTGTTCGGGTTCCACCGGTTTTAGAGAACACACCGACTGTAAGTCAAAAGCAGAACATGAAATAAAAGCACACCATGGATTAAGGTAGTAGAATTATGAGACAGCATCATGACATTTCTGCTATTACTAATTATGATCTCTCTGTACTCCTGAAATTCATCGCTGAGTGTTTTAGTACAATAATCACATTACGCCTTGTTTCACATTAAGCATTGTTCATTTTCTCCCGGTCACTTTTGCTGCATAATATCACACTTCACTTCAAATCTAGATCCAGTTTGCTGCTGATATTTTCAATTAAATGAAATAAAAAAATAAGAGGGAAGTGCAAACTCCATAGAAAACAAACTATGGTCTTGCTGCTTCTCTCGTAAAGTGAAACCTCTACACGCCTACAGGTGACATCATGGTGTGGGCTGAAAAAACAACTGTTTTGCAGAGCCAGAGTACAACGCTAATTTACAGTCTCAAACCCCGGAACTGCATCAGTGGAAAAGGGATACAGTTGGAGGGCAGTAATAAACTAGACAGGGTGCCAATTTATCGTAGGGCTTTGGCTAAAAGCCAATCATATTTGTTTAGACACCCAGCCAGGTAATAAACCTGAGATGCAAACGCAAATCTGGTGGGATGTATTAACCAGCAAGTGAACATTTTCTCCTAAACGTTCATGTTAGAAGTGGGAAAATGGGTTTGAGTTTGATGTGGCCCAAATTGTGACGGCTCAACGAGCATCAGAGCATCTTCAAAACTGTAGCACTTTTGTTCCCGGTCTGCAGTGGTCAGTATCTATCTAAAGTGGTCCAAGGAAGGAATAATGGTAAACTGGTGACAGAGTAATTTCTCAAACTTGAACTGAGTTTTATTGAGCATCAATGGGACACCCTTGGTCATCGTGTTATTCGGTCTATGGGATGCACTGCAGTCAGCATGGCTCCAGGTGGCTACGACAACCTACCAGGACCTTAGTGAGTCACTCCCAGTCCAACGAGCAGAAGTCTGTGCTCTACACGGTGGTTACTCTGGATATTAGCCCGTGGTCATAATAATAGATATGCAGCAGTTGGTCCAAACTGATACATGATTCACTGCTATTGAGTGACATGCACATACACAGATGTCCAATCCAAGTGCATGACTTTAAACATTGCCACTATGAATACACATACTTCAATGTAAATTTCTATTGTATTTTACATATTTCTACCAGTGAATCACAAGTCTGTTCAAAAGGTGAGGAGCTTTGTCTCTATAGGCTTTACCTCATCCTCTCACAACTAGGCCCACAGCTTCCTTCTAGTCAGAAGCAGTTTCTGTCCTACTTGCTTCTCTATCTAGACCACTTTGCCTTTGATTTTATTTTCTTACTACAATATCCGATTCACTGACTGGAATTTTCTTCAGTTATAGGAATTGTTATATTTTTTTATATTTTCATCGGCCAGGCTCAGTTTTATTCATCTTATTTTCTCACACTGAGGTTGATTTCACCCCTTCTCTACTCTCCATGTCTCGTTTTCTCTTCCTCGCCTTTTATTTTACTTCATTTTCCACAGGAGATGGAGCAATTGCCTATTCAGGAGAGCGTGAAGAAATGACTGCCACTCTAGCCAGACCTTCTAGAAGCAGCTGTTGTAGCACATTCTTTCTGTTTCACTCTCTTTCCTTTTCTTGGCAAATTAAATGTAGGCATAGTCTCTCCTGCCACGTAAAGCCACGACATCTGAACCCCTGTCGTAAAGGCGGTAGTACTAACATGGCGAACACTTACACAAACCTACTTTTCCCACTAAGCAAGCTGTGTGAAGAAGGGAATGAAACTCGCTTTCTCAGGTTTCTCCCATTCTCTCAAAACAGTCGTCTGTAGTGAATGGGGATTTAATTGTGTGCCAAGTCAAGCTTCACTACATAGTCAAAAACAGTGGACTGAGAATAGGCTTTGTCACTGGGATTTACAAGTTTGGTGGAAGGACCTTTAGTGGCCTTCACGAAGTTCTGACACACTCCATTAGTATTTTATTAAAACCCTTGCCATTGTTTTAGGCTGTTGTGCGGTATAGTTGGTGACAAAACATGACCACACAACTGTAATGACACTGCCGTTTCTAAAATTGTGATAAAATAAAAGCCAAGACTTCTTGTTCAATGTGAAAACTTCACATCAATATACACAATGTTAGAACGGGACAGTGTTATGTGTCCAGTACATTTGGCATCAGTTATACACCATATTATTAGCTGATACAAATTCATCTATGAATACATCTAGAAGGTTATCAGATGCCTGCTTACACCCATCAGTCTCTTGAATATAGCAAATTATGTTGCAAATCCAGTCTACCTGTTTCAGAAGGTACCATCAGGCACTCACCACTGAATCATGTTCACAAATCATTTCTAAGATCTATTTGTTAAATATTTATTTTATTGTATACACTATTTTTTATTGATCGTCATAACATTATGAACGTCTTGTTGTGTTGGTCTTCCTTTTGCTGCCAAAATAGCCCTGCAACTGTGCTGCACTGTAGATTTTGACACCTTTCTATCAGAACCAGCATCACCTTAAACAATTTGACCTGCACTAGCTTGTCTTTTGGATCAAACCACACTTGAAAACCTTGGCTCTCCATGTGCATCCATGAGCCTTTGTCCCCTTTAGTGGACCACTTTGGTTTATACTGATGGCTGCAGACTGTGAACACTCCACAAGAGCTGCGATGGTCATAATTATATGTCTGGTCGCTGTATATACAACATACACGTCTATGTACATCTATGTATAATATGCATATTACCTCAAAGGTTACATCCAATATGTCTCTCAGAATTCATGTCTATGAATGCCTCATAGATCTCCAAAGCTGTATGATAATTGCTGAGCTATTCAATGTTTAGAAACAAACTGACTATATACTGTGTACGTAGGATCTACATGCACCAATTACACCATGAGTTCTGATTACACTGATACATCTCTGATCACATACTGTATTGGGGTTGGGAATCTAATAACATACTTTCCAAAACGAAGGAAAGTAAAAAAAAATAATTACTGTTAGCAGTGCTTAACTTAAGCTGACGAAAAGCAACACACTTGATGAAGGTAGTAATTATCTAATTTTGGAAGGATCCGAGAAAATCCTCTGTATTTTATTGCTAAGTCAGAAACCATGCAAGCCTGTAGATCTAATTACTTTCCCACAGTACAGTTTGAAGAATATATCACACTTTTCTTTCTTAATTACAGCTTTGGGTCATTTAATGAAGGTGTTAACTTCAAGAGTTAGACCACAACTGGTCACCACCGCACCGCCACATGATTCACATGGAATATGTTTCAGAGCTGTTTCTAATGTGGGGGAAAGAGATGGATAGAACCTGTGCAGCCAGGAAATGTAATCCTATAGTAATAAGTTGTGTTATTTAAATGCGAGTCAAATTAGTTGAAACACACTTGACACCTTGCTGGCACAGAGCTGGCATCAGGAGCATTCAATATCTCAATGCTAAATAAGAAAGAACTTGGGACAATATGGGAAATGTGTATAAAATAAAAATGCATACTTTAACTTTACTGGTAATTTTATCTGATTTACAGTTTGAACCGGATATATTTAATGTTTGTTTGTACAACTTAATTTTTTTGGTTAATAAACCTCCATTCCTGCATTTCAGACCAGAAACACATTTCAAAAAAAGTTGGGACAGGGCCTAGTAATGAGGTGAAAAATAAATATTAATGTGATTCCAAGCACATGATTGTAATCATAGTATACTACAAAAGCAAGATCCAGAGAAAAATGGCAAGATCTTCAGTTTGTCAACAAATGTGTGTCCCTCTTCAGTGTGGAATATCTTTAAAGGCATCATTAAAGGCTAAAATCTGTGATCTTTGATCCCTCAGATGGAACATCAAGGGCCCTCCCTCAACAAAAGCTGATATACCCACATGGGCGAGGGATTACTTTGGCAAACCTTTGCCAAAAACTATAGTACAAAGGTTATGCAAAAATGGCACTTACATAATTACTTTGCAAAAAAAGAAGCCTTATATTAACCATGTCCACATGCATTTAACTTCTGTGGGCTCGTAAGAATATAGGATGGACCATCACAGTGGAAACAACTATTCGTTATTCACAGATCCAAAGCCTTTTTAAAAAGTGTTCCTACAATTTCCTAATCTTTCATTATTTAGATTTTATCCTTGACGTAGAAATTAATAATAATGGCATGATTTTGGCCAATACCTCTACCACTGTCTATGAGGCACCAGCAGGCAACTTTGATTTGCAACTCACTTCTGATGACAAAGACTGGAATAAAATTCTCTACAGAATTTACTCGTCTTCAGTTTCTGCTAGACATGATGTAATTCAGCTGAAATGAATAAATATGTTGTACCAAAACTTAACTAGCTAAAATTCCCCTAAACCTCTACCCCACCAGCGACAGACAGAAGGTCTGCAAAATTTAATTGATGTTAAAAATAGGCTGTCTAGTTTGTCCTGATGAGTGTATACACTAGTGCACTCTTTATATCCTTTCTCGTGGGTAGAAGCAAAGCCATTAGCTCTAATGCTCTAACCTAATGCTTTTGTTTTTAATTAATATAGCTGCCAATTCCTCAAGCATGTGTTTACTCTGTCTGTATGGGATTAAAGGTGCTGTTAAGAGTTCTGCCTATTTAATAAGTAATGCTTCATTAAGGTGAATGCTGCTCTCTGAAGTCAGAGACTGGCCAGTGATCTTTTTAAAACATATTTTAAAACATATTTCTATCTACCTTCAAGCCCAAACCCCCGATGTTCACATACCACTCCTGATAGATTTTGAACCTTAATGTTTAATTACTTGCTGTTTTGTGTTAGCTGACTAAAATCAAAGTAAGCTCTGACTAGGTCAGATTTGAAAATCTTTTAATAAGGACTCTTTCTTTTCCTTCAGGGGGCTTTTAAATCAGATTGAATGTGAGTCGCTGTGTGTGCATCATGCAGCATAAGCCAGACTTGATTGAACTTGATTGATTGAAGTAATTAAAACATTGAAACACAGATCACGGTAAGCTGTAGAGCGGTTCAAGCTGGGGTCCTTTTACTAGAGTACTACACTTGTAAAAGTCCCAAAAGGTAAAAGTGTGACTGAAATAACAACAAACTGAATCAGTGGGTTTGTGAACACTGTGGTGTATCAACAGTATGCATGATAACAAACTGAATCAGTGGGTTTGTGAACACTGTGGTATATCAACAGTATGCATGATACTGTTGTAGTTAATTCATGAAAGTATTTTAGAGGTGACTCAAATGTGTTATAAGCCTTATAATGTGGGTGCAAAGCAGTTATTTCTTCTTTTAGGTTTTTACAATTTCAACTAAGCCACAATTCTTAGCTGCACTGAAATCCCACCAACAGCAAACCCCTAGCCAATTTAGGTATCTGATGTGTTTGATTTCTGTGCAACTAATGAAGCCTTTAATTAGCTGCATCAGGTGTGTCTGAGACAACACCTGCAAATGTGTGATGCAATAAGAGATTTTCAGTGTACAGTTTGTCACTACTCAGCCTCAGCCTTTCCAGATTTTTTCTACATTAGGCTTTTGCTTGTCCATACTTGGTGTTAGGTTGCTCCTGGCCGTTACCTAATGTTTATTAGCAATTGTCCAAAATTTCTTGTCTTGTGTTCATGTTTAACTCTAATCATGTGTGTTTAGATGAGCTTTAAAGGTGTTTAGAACCCCTCTGACTTGCTGCTACCATTTTCTGCTGCTATGTACATAATGTTTTAGCTATGCACTTTAGATCCACATAAAACTGCTGTAGTTCATGTGCAATACTTGGAAATGTAAATATTTTAAATAATTTTATCAAAGCTCACGTTAACCGGAGAATTTACACCATATGGCAGTCCTAGCAATCCTACGGCAATTCAGTTAGCAACCGGTTAGTCAAAATGCCCAAGATGTCTAATGTAGCAAAAAACATGACTGATGGAAGTGTCAAACATGAAGAAAATGTAACTGATTATGCATGAACAGTAAGCTTAAGAGCCTGGGACATTCAAACAACATAAAGTTCTAATACCTTTCAATACGGAATACAACTATTTCTACAATTACTAAATGTCCCTAGAAAGTGAATAAAGCGCTACAGTTTCTAAGCCTCAACTCGCTCTTCCACCCCTGAATCAGCTATTTGGAGGTTAATTTGTTGTTAAGACAGCTGCTGCTCCATAATCATTGTGATTGGTTCACTGCTTTCCAGCCAAAGTCACGAGCAGAACAATGATCTATTCACTAATTCGAAGTGTTTAAGCATTTTTTTTACCAAGACCAAAAGTTGGAGGTTTGCTGTAATTAAATGCCTTTTCTTGAAAAATCCATTAAATCTGTGATTTGAAAAGCTTAATGAAGACTGATTAATTTTAACTGTAATTAGGTGAGACTTGAAAAGTGAGCTATGATTTATAAAATACACAATCCCTGTGTCAGCTAGCCAAGGCTCCTCATCTAATGAAGATTAAACAGAAAAGTGTGAAACCCCTTTCATAAAGCTAGGCAATGAAGATATTTAATTACCAGGTTGTCAGGGGGTGGATATGGATAGGGTGCATAAGTTTCAGAATTTTACATATCATTGATTAGACCTGAAAACCTAAATGAAGATGTTTCTTTTAATGATGCTGCTATATAGATCTTGAATAATAAAATAGTTTAACTACACTTCAGAACATCCTGAATGTCTAGAAATGAAGCGTGGAAGCAACAAGGAGCTTCTTTTTTAGCTGTACAAAATCATATCATTCATTTTGCAAAAAAATAAACACAAAATTGCTCTCAACTATAAAGCATTTAACCTAAATAGTTGTCTCTGATTATAGAGATTATTTCTAACGTTTTCCAAATACTTTCCATAAACTTTGTGTAAATTGCATGAACCTGGGTAAATGAGTCACACTTCTGAGATCTCCAACCTGTTTTGTTAGGTCTTGGCAGTTCAGGACTTCCATGCAAGGTTTTTTAATTACACCTAAAGGTGGAGGCAAAAAATCCAGAGAGAAGTGTAATTTTGATGCTTCCATAACACAAATTCATACATGTATGTAATATTTTATATTATTGTTGTGTTCAAGGAAGAAGCTGTTCAGAACTGACTAGGCAGTGCCCACATGGTGCAGTGTGATATTCCACTAATACACCAGAACAGAGTCAGAATTCTTCAGTTCGAAACTTTGTGTTGCCACAGCTTGGCTGTGGGGCATTCTAGCCACTAGGATGCTCAATCCGGTGAATTGTAGGGCTGGTCCAAAACTCTGATAAATAGGAAGGTGGCGTCAGGAAGAACACACAGCATAAAAAACAATGCCAAATCAATAATGCGTCACACATAAA
>JAYDZG010000009.1:11455745-11471535 GCA_034509265.1 Microcambeva bendego | reverse complement strand
GATCTGACCACTATCAATAGATGCTATCCACTGCAGACAGCTCATGTCCCACAATGGCTGCAGTTTAAAAGATGCTCTGACCCAGTCATCAAGCTCTTAAGATTTGGCCCCTGACAAACTCACTGAAACCCTTATTTTGAGGGTAAAATGTTCAGCCTAATATATACCATGAGGAGATAATCATTGTTTTTAACATCACAGCATTGATTCTTTGTATGCTTCAACATGGTGTATAAAAGTACCCTAATTCATTAAGGATCTTAGTTAGGGTCTAATCAGAAATGGTTGGAGATACAAATTTCTTGGCTGCATATTTTTGAACCAGTGAGCCACAGATCATATTCAGCTCATTCAGATTTATTTCATGTTTTACAGTTACTAGTGAGCTCTAGCTGGCATTGTGACTAGACCTGCCATGTGTTAACTAACTCAGTCCTAAATTCTGGAAGAAATCCGAATACTTTCATTTCTCACATACGTATACATAAGTACATTATGACAAATTTTGTCTTCGCATTTCACATATCCCACCGTGTTTGGAAGCTGGGGTTAGAGCGCAGGGTAAGCCATTGTACAGAGTTCAGGGTCTTGCTAGAGGGCCCAAAAGTGGCAGAGCTGGGATTCAAACTCTTATCATGCTCTAACAACTACACAACCAGTGTACTGAAACATTATTTTACATTTGCATCAAGTAAATCATTTATAAATTGTTTTTTTCTATATATTACAGATTCTCCCTCTAGAATTCTCACATTTTCCAGCTTCTTTTTCTACAAAAGAAAATTCAGGGTACTCATCCTGGTCTTGTGGTTTTTTTGGGCATGGAGACACACTGGGAGAGCAGATTGCTACAGTGACAGTGTGAGATCCCTTATCAAGACTGGACCTGTCTGTAAAAGCACTTCATGTTTTCTGTTCTTGCACTGCTGAGCCGGCAAGTTCTGATAGTTCCCAGTCTGTTTTAAGGCGCTGGTTTGTCACAGCCAGCCAGAGAAGCTTGTCATATAGTGACATCTAGTTCTCAGTTCTGCCCCATCTCCTGTTCGATCCATTTTCTACATTGTAAGTTTTAGATGTTTTCATGTCTTTCAATTTGTTACTTGGTTTCTACTAATTTTGTTGCTTACCTATTTTCGAATGTCCCCTTTTAGTTAATGGCTTTTCATTATACCTTAATAAAATATTTGCAAATAGGTTGTTTATCCATTCTTGCAGTAAAAAGGTTTGTAGTGATGCAGTGTACTCAAAAACTTTGGCTCATAGGCTCCTAATCGAATAAATTTGAATCATGCAGTAGAAACACAGGCTGGCAATTCTTTAGGAGTATAATGCACCATACAGAGCTGAAGCAGTAACAGTGCAATAGAATATAGACTCTTTAAAGTGCAAAATAATGTCAGCCTACGTGACATGAAAAAATTGTATGGAAAATAAGTATGTGACCACAAGTGTTTTAGATTGGTATGAAGTGCCTGTAGTGTAATAAGAACCGATACCTGACCAAGGTTGGAAAGAGCAAAATAACTCAAATGCTGGGTACTTTTAGAGCAAAGGTGCTCAATGTGTCAATCTTGATCCGTCAATCACACAGTGCACATTGGTAGGTTGTTGCTCATTCTCACAGGTTAATGTGGTAAACATGAAATGTGACCACTGTTTCCTCAATTCTTTAAGTTTCTTTAATTTCTTTAGTTTTTTTTCCAATATCAAACATTTTGAGTTTAGTTCCCCCATGTCTTTAGTTCCCCCATGTCTGACTGGCTTTTCTCCAGGAGAAAACATGCCAGTAGGTGTAGTTGCTGCTCTGAATTGGACCTGTATGTGTGAGATGAGTCATACATAAGTGGCACACCTTAGACTCGATGCACTACTCACAAAAAAATGACTTGTGAACAAGAGTCGTTTTTCAATATATATTTTAAATACTATATATATATAATTGCTTTTTCTTTCAACTTATTCTAAACCATCTCAAACAGATATAAGTCAGGTGATTGTGGAGGCCAGGTAAACTGACACAGCACTCCATCACTCTCTTTCTTGGTCAAATACAGAAACAAAACATACAGTTTTGAGATAGATACAAAAATAGAAAAGAAATAAAATAAAAAAAATCATGAGAAGGTCTGTCCAAACTTCTGACTGGTACTTTGCTATCTACAGACCAACCTGCTCATATGTCTTTGGACTGTGGGAGAAAACTGGAGCCCCTGGAGGAAGCCCACATGGAAGCAAAGATGACATGCAGACTCCACACAGGAAGTACCATGATCACCCTACCTGGGGCTCAAACCCAGGACTTTGACTTGTGAGGCGACAGTGCTACCCAATACACCACTTTTCCATATTATTTGTATATTTCCATGCTACATTTTTAATATATAAATTACCCAGACCAACAGAATTGCTACTTGACTCAAACTATAGCCTACCGACTCATGACCTGACTTCTCTGGTGTTAGTACATAAATGAGTATGTGAAGTTTTGTGGTGGTTTGACATCTCTGAATAAAGTGACACAGCACCCACTTGCTTGGCCTGTAATGCTGAATATCAATATCGGCAACTGTAGCTCTTGGAAAAGCATTTTGAAAAATGATGAAGCCAGCCTTTTTAAAAAGAATATCATGATGACCTGTCGACAGAAAATGGAGATCTGAAGCCAAGTAGAGAGCAGCTGAATGGTAGGTGAGCAAGCTCTTCCTCGTCCTCGTTTTACATTTCTCATGACTGCGCAAGAGCCCTGCAAGTCATGTGAGCCATGGGATGAAGGCTGAGTTGCGGCATGTGTCTGTGTAATGTTTGTACGAGGGCATGTCTACACTGGTAACCTTGTTTGTTTTTTTGGGCACCTAGCTTACTCAGCCTGGACCTCGCTCTGATCATGCGTGTTTACAAATGTGCCCATGTATGATGCCGGATGCACATGCGTGTTCTGCCATGTATTATTTATAGGGCAACAGTGTAAGAGAAGCAGGCGAGCGCTGACCTCTATAAAGCAGCTCCAGGGAACTTTCACAACACATTTGGTGTGTGCTGTGCAGCGCTGCAGAGACTGTCCCATCCAATCAATCAGCGCCACAGTACCGTCTCTCCCAATCAAAATCTCCTGCTATTCCTCCTCCTGCCCCATCCCTTCCTACAGTACCACCCTCCCCTTTCAATTTCATCTCGCTCTCTCTTTCTTCATCTCTGTCTCTATGGTTCGTTGTCGTCTCCCTTACCATTTCCCATTCTCTTAATTCCTATTACTTTTCAACACTTCTCTACAAGGCTTTTGGACAACAGAGTTGCTTCTTCAGAAAACACACAGGTTCTGAGAACCACTCAAGACGACCCTCGTACACTCCTGATAACCTTGAACAGAACAGTTTTGTAATGAGAAGTTCAGTAGCTAGTAGTGTCAGAAAACAAGCTTTAGTTGAAGTGTCCAGACTTTGCCCCACTTACGATATTTTATTTACTCTCTCTTACTCACTTACTTTCTCTCAACTGTTTATCCAGTCATGGTCTCAGGAGGTGCTGGAGACTATACCAGCTTTTCAATTAGGGCAAAGCACACAGAAACACCCTGAACGTGGCACCAGCCCACAGAGCGAAAACACACAAAAACAACCTACAGGGCACTACATTGTCTCCAATGTGTCTGGACCGCCCCACCTGGGGATCTTACTTATTTATTAACATTTTAATGTCATGTTTTACACACTTTGGTAACAGTCCGGACAGGACAGCTCATTTTTGGTTATACAAGATTCACAAGATTGGACAGTTTAGTGCAGTTTACCTCATATTCATGTTTTTGGACTGTAGAAGGAAACCAGAGCACCCGGACTGTAATAATTAATAATGTACACAATAACAAAATATTTTTATAAATATTTTACAATTATCAATTGTGTTGCTCAAATGTGGCCATAGAGACTGTTTTGATGAGATTTGAATAAAGATAAAAACAATTATTTGAATGTCCGTAAAGATCTCTCAGTCTGTTCATTGAACTTTTGGCACTGAATGGACCAACGTACATAAACAGTCCTATAACTTTTATATTTTTCAGTCACACCCATTGTAAACAGCTGTATAAATGATGTTGTAAAAACTGAAATAAATGATAGGCTTTCAATGTGTGGTAAAAGGGATAGACCCGGCATCTTCCGACTTTACTGTGTCCTTGTAAGGCCCATAAAGGAATGGTTTAATGAGTTTGGTGTGGAACTACAGTGTCCTGCACAAAGTCCTGACTTTTCAATCCCAATGTCTATGGGATTGGTAATTGTGAGCAATGGCTTCTTGACAAACATCAGTGTCAGATTTGAAATGCCTTTTTGACTAAATAGACAGATGTTCCCCTCAGACAAATTTCCATAGAGCCATAGAAATGGTGTGGCTTTCTTGGTATCTACATTAATATCCATGGTCTGGAATGGGATGTCCAGCTAGCTCACATACAAGAAAACAAACAAACCAAAAAACTAATTTAGCATCAAATCTAAAGAACTTAATTCATGTTGACTGCTCTTCACCCATCCCCCTAAGCCTACCATACTTGAATTGAGGTAAGAGAAAAAAGAACTCTCCTATTCTTTCTCTCAACTCTACTCCTTCTTTCTCACCATTATTTGGATTTAATTCTTCCTCTTTCATCACCAACTCCCCTTTTCTGTTCACCTCACATGTTCTCATCCTACCCACAATCTTAAACCAAATACTTTCATCTCTCCCACTTTCATCACAAGCCCTCCTTCAATATACTGAAACAGCCATAAAAGGCTTTTTTTGCATCCTGGTCCCCCCGCCCGTTCCAGAGATAGGATTATTGTTTTTTTTCTCCTTCTGCCCCTTTGATGTAATAAAGCTCTCCGTATCACTCTGTGTCACCTGAGTGGCTAGCAACGGTGAATTGAAACCCACTCAAGTTCGGCGATACTTATACTTTTGTAGGTCTCTCGGCAATTACAGACAAAATTTCTGCATTTATCTCTAAATTTGACTGTACAATTTGCCTGTTTAATAGCACCTTGCCACTTATCTAAGGCTAACGGCTGCCCTGTGTGCCCCATGCTTTGCATACAAGAAGAATTATGTGCAGGGCAGTTGACTGCATGCTACAGTCTGTTCTAATTACAAACTGAGTGCTATAATTCAAAGTCAGTCCTGATCCCAGAATGCATTTCACCGTGTTAAGATTTGCATTGTGTACCGAGCAGCATTAGGAGGGTGTATTTTACGAAACTAATTTGAGATTCAAATAGACGATGATAGTATCTTAAGAGAAACAGGGGTTGTGTTTGTACTGATGACTGCAAACAGATCAGTAATGCTGATTCGACAATCCTTTCCTTTTGATCTCTCTGTTCCCTTCTCAAACATCACCCACTCCTTATTATTTTTTCCTCTTTCTGCGTCAGATTTTCTGCCTAGGTCTGCAGTTTGACAATTCAATTTTGTCCGACAAAATAGACTGGGAATTAAAGTACTTTAATCTGTACTTACATTTTCCACTGGTAACTGGTGACAGGTGGGTTGGCATCTGCATTGCAGGTGAGTTTTACATTTTGTCTGTTTAGATACCAGTTCCCATCAAAACCTTCGATTTTGACGTCAGGCTCATCTGTAATAAAGAATAATAATAAAAAAACATGCTGAGCATGAACATAATATACAGGTCATACATTATATGCAGGGGTCCTCACAAAGTTTCTGGACTTTTTGTTGTTGTTGGTAAGGTGAGGACAGGACGTTTCTGAACGATCTTAAAGTTCGGCTTTAGCGCCATATGATCGTCATCTTTTTGGACCACTCAAAGAAGCTTTCAGATTTCCTGCATCATTAACATTTTCAGCATTTAGCAGATGCCTTATCCAAAGTGACTTGAAGTACTAGTACAGTCTACGGTCTGAGCAATTAAGAGTTAAGAAAATTGCTCAAGGGCCCAACAGCAAGGAACTGGCAGTGGTACTGTACTTACCATCGTGGTGAGAACATGCTGAGAACATGCTAACTCTACACAGAAAGGACCCGGATCACCCCACCAGGGAATTGACCTTTTTGCTGTGAGGTGAAAGTGCTACAAACTGAACCACAACGGCAGCATCAATGTTTTAGAGAACAAAATGCAATATTGATATATGAAGGAAATAAAACCAAAATAATGTGGACAAATTATGTTACCAATTGGAAAGAATCAATGATGCAGAGAGATACACTCAGAAAACGCCCCGAATATTCTGTACTCCTGCTAAGATGAAGCAATCTGAAGCAAACAAATTGCAACGTGCACCCGGTTATGGAGCTTCGTTCCAGCTGGAGTGGCAATGCGTTGGAGCGATGAGGTCGGCGCTGGATGCCATCGCAACGTTTAACCTCCATATGTAACATTTGAGTGCATACTCAGTCACTCGATTTCATCAGAATATGTCAGTATACAGTATTGAGTGAACCTTCTGGGTCACCAATTCGTTTAGGCGATGTCTAAGTGAATTTAGAAGGAAATATAGTGCTCGTGACATGCTGAACATGTTGAAGAACATGGAGCAGCACATCGTAATGTGTGGTAGAAACTTTCAACATCGCTTGTAATGAAATCAGTTACACAAACATCAATGTATGTGGTCTAGTTTTAGATTGCTATTAATGAGATTTTTTTAAACAACATAAAATTAAAGACCATTTTTTTGTTATTAACGTAGGTTCCTTTTAATATTTCTTGTTAGATTTTTTATATATACCTTAACAATAAATGTACTTTGATTTCAGAGGTATTTGCAATCTATGCCAAATATACTGTTCATGATTCATGTTTTGTGTTAAAAAAATAAAAAACATGCTCTTAGTGAATAGTGATTCATTTTTAAAGAATCACCGATTCACTCGTTGCCCCACGTGAATCCTCTTATATTGATTCTTGCTTAATTGTTACGTCCCTAGTTACAACAGAATGTTCGGGGCCTTGTGTGTAGACATAGTGTGCATAATAAGTGGTTAATTTGTATCTGGATTCAAAAATGAGGCCACATACACTGAACGTTGAGGATGACGCTGTCGGTGACCCGTTCGCCACGGTAGGTGATGATACAAGTGAGTTTCTGGCGATGGCTCTCGCGGCTTGGAACGAGCATGTAGTCGCTGCGCAGCGTGATGGTGCCGTTGGGGTTGCGTGTCTCCTGGATCACGGCCTCGCCCTTCAGCTTAGTCTCCCACTTGATGTCACTAGGCGGCTTGCCATTGGCCGAAAGGCATGTAGCCACCTTCATCTTGTGCTTCTGACCCTGCGCGATGATGGTGGGTGTGGTCAGGGTCATTTGGGTTACGGGGCGTGCTGGGGAAACAAAGCAGATGTGAACATTTTATTTAGAACACAGCTCACGTACAGCCTGCACAGCCACATATTTATTCACTAAATGCAAAAATAGAGGTAGATTTATTACTCAAACAGTAACAATATTAGCTTAACTTTATTATTTTTAAAACTCGGGCTATGCCTGCCTTCTCTATCACTCTGAATAAAATGAACAACTGGACTTCCATAAGAAAATAGAGCTACTCCTCATTTTACCTTGTGCAAATTACACTATTTGTCACCCGTGTTTATAATCCCAGTCGAGATATTTAATTCCTCTGTGCATCTTGGCAACTTTCGCTACAGGCTAGAACACGTCTGCTCCAACATATGTGACGCCTGCAGAATCTAACAGAGAATCTGAGAGAGCGCTTTAACACGTACAGGGGAAAATAATCAAGTAATCTAATGGTGCAATAACTTCTCTCTGTGTGTATCCTGTCCGACAGGCATGTGCAACTTCTGTGTGTGTTTGCTTCTTCAGCGGTACATTGCAAATCATCGTCAAGCTTAAAATTCATTGAGAAACTTGTGTAAACAAAGGGGTAAGCATTAAAACACATTCACATGAGAAGCAGGAATACAGCTTTTACTACTATCACTGTTTCTAATAGTGTTCGAATGTTTTATTTCTATTTTGTTAATGCATTTTCTCCCAATTTAGTGCTTTCAATTACCCAATTGCATCATTACCGACTCAACTCTGGCTGATGAGAATGAAGCTTACCCACTCCCCCTCTGACACGTGAGCAGCAGCCGTATGCATCATTGCACCGGCACTGTGTAAAAAGAGACACAACCAGTTAAATTCACTGTTCATCTCTCTGCAGGCGCCATCTATCAGCCAGCAGAGGACGTAACCTGCATAGTCCGGATCTACCAGACAGGGTAGCAAATAAGTGTTTGCTGCTGGCATTGCCAGTTATACCTGCTAGATGGCGCCAAGGTTACCGGTGGCCACACAGCCAGTTCAGAATCTCAATGCTGTGAGACGACAGTGCCACTAATTTTCAAATTGTTATACTTGTATTATTTTCAGTGTATAGATGTAAAAAAAACAACCCCATTAGTTTACAGCCTACACTATATGAAGTTTCACAGGACCATGAAAGGCATTAA
Organism: Microcambeva bendego; assembly: GCA_034509265.1. NCBI lineage: Eukaryota > Metazoa > Chordata > Actinopteri > Siluriformes > Trichomycteridae > Microcambeva > Microcambeva bendego. The sequence continues at coordinate 11,463,074 of JAYDZG010000009.1, read as the reverse complement.
TAAGTTTTCCATACGTTATTATAGGAAAAATACCTTGAAACTAAATGTATTCACTCATAGAACCAACTGATGTTAACTTTCAAGGTTATGATTAAATATTTTTGGGTAAAATAACTTAAACGACTGACTTGTAATTGGTTTTAGGGTATATTGGTCTATTATGTAATTTTTGTATGTAAATTATGTAATGGTGCCTAAATCATACAGTCAAAATGGATGTTGCCACCACAAGGATGCGACTCCTCGTCCGTCCTTGCATTCCTCTCACACAGCCTTGAGTCTGTCGAGCACCCAGCCTAATGCTTCAGTGCCAGCTGAGCGCCATCTAAATCCTTCTTGGGCTGCCAATTAGGAATGAACTAGCACTGCTTTAAGGATTTCTTTTCCTGTGTAAGTACATGGCAGTGACATGAATGATTACGGAGGGATTTGTGCCACCAGTTGATGTAAAATAAAAAGGATTCTTTGAATTATGAAAGCTTGCTAAATCAACGCGGTTTGTTGGCACTTCCACAAACCCCAGCCTCGAATTAGATTCACAAGTGGCTGCGGGCAATGGCTGGTAACAAACAACACTTCGTTTCAAATTTGATCGCTGTTATGGTGCAGTAACTTCACACCTAAGGCTTGTAATACAGGCAGTGGAGCAGAAACGTTCAGCAGGGAAATCCCTTGTGTGTTTAAGAATTTAAATTGTCAGTCCGTTACAGGAAAAAAAATAGAAAATGGTAATAATCTGATCAACAAGCTGTATGTTAGTGGTTAAGGAATTGGACTAATAATTAGTAAGTAGCAGGTTCAAGCCCCATCACTCCCAGGTGTCTGCTGGTGGGCCCTTAAAGCTTAATTGTTCACTGGATTACTTTTTTCAGTCATTAAGGTAGGCTGTGCTGTGCATTGTAGCTTCTGTTTATTCTATCATTCAGTTCATGAGTGGAATTTTATGAATTTAGAACAACCCTAGCTATAAGCATTGTGATGGATTGGCGCCCTGTCAGGGTCTGTTTCTGGTTCCGTATAATGGTGTCCCTGCACACAAAGCAGCAAGTTTGACGGGTTTGGTGATTTAATGAAGAAGATTTTTTTTCATCGTTACCCACAACAGACACACACACACACACACACATTACATCAGTAAAAGACTTCATTAACAGCATTTTGATGGAATTCTCACAAACAATCAAAACCGTTTTAATGTGTGTTCTAGCGGTAACAGGACAATGAGGTAGGAAGTCCATATCAATGGCTTAGATTTTGGAATAAGATTATGGTCAGACATCCATATATTTGTCAAAACAAACATTGTATTGTATGTTTGTTAAGTGTGTTTTACATCTGTTTTGAGTGCTCTCATATCATATGATCTGATGGTATGAAAGTAACTATTTCACTAGTATGGTTAAAAAAAGTTCAGTTGTATATGCATTAAGTCAGTGGTTCCCAACCACCGGGCAATAGACTGGTGGGTCATTTATTACTGGGCCGGACAGAAAGAAAAAATAATTAGAGCTTGCTACATGAGCAATTAAAATGTTAATACTATTTCACTGTTATTGTCCTTAGTCACCACTAGCTCAGTATTCACACTGATTTTCCATTCTATATTTTTCTATAGCTATTTTTCGAGCTCTATTAACTTCATTGATGTCTGCTTTGAAATTATTATTATTATATATTTTTTATATTGTATTTGTTCTGGAAAAAATCCTTCATGACATCACAGCATCCATGCACACATTGCTACCACATCATCTGTTAATATGCTACCATAGCTCTTGCTAAGGAAGATGCTATCCCTTAATCATATTCTTATTTGAAGTTGACATATTTAACAAAATACAGGTGAGTCAAAAACAAATTATTTGTGAATTATCATGGCTGCAAACACATAAATCTGACCCCATCTGCTCCCTCCCAGTTTTATTTAAAAGGCTGAGAAGAAAGCTGCATCCCAGAACTTACTAATTGGCACTCTACCACGCATCATTTTAATCAGTAAAACCCAATGTTTTGCATAGCATTCACTCCTGTAGCGTGTGGTATGACAAGATTATTTTCCCTCTCATTTTGTGTAGTTGTACTTGAACTAATCTAATTAAAAACATAGATTTAGTGCATTTTTGCCTAACTAGTTAATTACCAAACAAGCTTTACAGCAAACAGGCATAAGAGTTTGACCACCTTCCTAATATTGTGTTGGTCCCCCATTTCCTGGCCCATAAACAACATACTGTGATACACTGTCGCTGGTTTACCACTGCTCTTTCATTAGATTTCTGTTGATAGATACTGACCCCTGCAGATTAGAAAAACTGCACTAGAGCTGTAGTTTTGGATATTCTCTGACCCAATCACCAAGCCAGTTGTCAAACTCAGTCAAATCCCTACGCTCGCCCATTTTCTCAGTTACTCATCCATCTATTAGCATATTCTGAGGATATGGGAGAACATTGGTTTACACAAAATTCAAAACTCTAGACAGAGAACAGCTCAAACCTAGCATGATTTTCATGTGAATTTAGTAGGAAAATTCCTATCTGCAGAGTTATCTGTGCTGGATCATTGATTTATGACATCAAAGCATTCATTCACAAATCCTTTGACTGGGTCTGTTGGTATAATACCAGAGCTCTTGCTAAGGAAAACAACATTTAATTGTATTCTTATTTGGAGAGACGAACTAAAAAATAGGCAAAGAAAATCCATACAGTGCACTTGTGTGCAGTTAGACGCTAATGGATGCTAAAAGGTAAACACTGGGCCTAAAAAAATAGTTGGACTGTTTGTTAAAAAACTGGTATAGATTTTTTCACGATGTTAATGAAAGAGATGTGCCGATGTATCTATTCACAAGAGGAACTATTCAAATCGGTATTCATGTTTATTTAATCTATATGGTCTTTAAACATCAGAGGTCGATCCTGCTATTCCCTTGCAAAATTGGGCTCGATTCAAAATTGTTTTGCATAGTTTGTACCTACCTCTGAAATAAGGGACATTAATTGTTTAGATAAATAAACAATAATCACAAAAAGTATTCTATTATATTTTAGCAGAAATAATAGAAGAAAACATTTGAAAATTTTTGAAAAATCGCATTGTGAAATGCAGGCAAAGGTGAAGTACCATATACGGTGAGGTTGACCATGTTCTCCCTGTTTCCTGCAGGAAATGTGGTGTACTCGCAGATGTAAGCAGCCTCATCAGAGAGGCGTAGATTGCTGATGATGATTGTGGTGTCTTCATGCGGGGGAGTCTGCAGACGCACTGCCGGCTGCTTGAAGCTCACACGGTCCTTGAAGGCTGGAAGCACAGAGACGCCGAGGACCGGGTTGGCGATGGCCACGTTCTGCTTGGTGTTGTTGTAAAACTTCTGCCAGGTGACTTGCGAGATCTTCACTGGGGGCTTGCTGTTATTGAAGAGGCAACGCAGCTCCACTGTGGTCCCCACGAAGCCCGATTTAACAGCTTCCATCACTACAGACTGGCTGTGACCCACTGCAAGATGAAAAATAGATAATGCTTACTATATAGGAAGATTTAAGAAGAGTCACCATTGCAAATAAACTCTGAATGCAAATAACACAATTAAGTTTTTCTTTTAACACTTCCTCTATTACTGTATTGTTTGAACAAGGCGGTAACAGTCGACGGGTGGCGTGTACACAATCTTTTACTTTAGAAGGTATTTACAATGACGACCAAGACACACTTAGTGTCTGCCTAATGAGGAAGGCTCGGAGGCATCCCACCTAGTATCCCTGTAAAAAGAACTTCCCATAGGAAACAAGCATGCACAACCCCCGACTGTCCAATGTTCACTTTAACAACTTTCATTATTATACACTTACAAAAAGCTGTGGAGGCCCGGAGCACTTATTTATGTGAACATGGCTGGAGTATTAATAATAATAATAATAATAATATTATTCAAAAAGACTAAAATCTCTAGAAAAAAACTGCTGTTTGCAAAATTGTAAGATAGTACACAAACACCCAGGAGGACGATGAAGTAGACAATTTTATTACTGGATGTATTATTTAGTATATATGCAGCATAGCAGCACAGATGATACAGTGCTGTACAGCAACATTGTTTTTTGGGACATGGGTGTAGTCCTTACTCTTTAAATTGTTTGATTCTGATTGCAAGGCTGGAAACTAATCAATAAGGTAGTGCAGACTACATAAATAAAGTTGCTAATCATTGATAAATCGATGCCAAAAATTGTCCTAACCACTGATACTAATGCAGTTAAAGCCCATCAGGTAATTTTTATATTACGGACAGTGGTCCAGTCGTAGCCTAGTAGTTAAAGTACTGTACTAGTTAGCAGAAGGTCATTGCCCCACCCCACCACTGCCTGGTAGCTGTGGTTGGGCCCTTAACCATCCATTGCTCAAAATGTGCTCAGTCAAAATAGTAAATGTCACTTTGGATAAAAGTGTCTACTAAAGGGTAGACCTTTGGACAACTAACAAGCAATGAGAGTGTAAATCCCAGTTCTGTCATGCAGCCACTGTAGGGCCCTAAGCTCTCTCAGCTCCAGGGGTGCCGTACAATTGCAGACCCTGCGCTTTGACCCCAGAATTCGAAAAATCCTGTATAAGCTTTGAGAAAGAAAAAAAAACATAGCCAGACATGAACCCTCCTTTCCGAACAGACAGGATGTCAGATTAGCAAATCATACAGCTAGTCAATGGCCAGGGCCTGACCTTGCTAAGTGCTGCTTCAGGGAGCCTGGAAGCATTTCAGACCAATAGTAAAATGGCACCATGATCTTCAGATAACCTAACCGGCAGTGTTGTTCTAGCGATAACCTCAAAACGTAGCACTGCCTCACATTCAGAGAGAGGCATTGTGTCTGTCCCTCCTCCCAAAGAACACTTCAGATCTTCTGTCTGATCAGTGGCTTTCACCGCTTGCCGCCACCCGAAGTGTCAACACAACCCCCCCTCCCTCCTCACCTCTCAGTCATTCTGTCTGTCTTGGCTCTCCCATTTGTCTTCCTTTTGCCTCTCCCCCTCCCCGGCATTTTCTTTCTTTCGAACCATTTCTAGTTTGCTATGAGGACTTCCATACATCTTTAATTATTGCTGTCAAGCTGCACACAGAGCAGATCAATGTGTGTCCATGTTGTGTGTGTGTGTGCGCAGAGTGGACAGATGTGTCTCCGGTGGGTTCTGTCTTTAAGAGATTTGGGTTATCTTAAAAGGCACATTTTAGATTTTTCCTTGACTGCAATTCATAGGCTGAGTTTTGAACAGACACATCCCAAACCCCAGATGAGAGAACATGCAGGGCTCTAAAACTAATCACATTTAATGTTTTTTCAAATCACAATAATAGGCTTTGAATTCCTTTAGCAATTTCTGGTAATTTCATAATTATTTAGCTAATTGGGCAAAGAGAAGATTTGTATTGATGAATTATGTGTTATGAGGATTTTGACTAATTAATGTCAGTAAGGAGCAGAATAGCTTTTTTTGTACACGAATAAATATGATTGATTAATTACGATTTAGTTTAATGATGTTTTACACACTGGGTACATTTGTGACAAGATGGGTATTACACAAGAGTCATCAGTCCAAGTGTTGAATGTCAAACACAATCATGAACAATTTAGGGGCAGCCATGGACTGGTGGTTAGAGAACTGCGCTTGTGATCTGAACGTTACTGGTTCGATTGCCAGAACCGACTACTCCAGGCCCCTAGTGTTTACTAGTTTGTATATGGCTTAGGGTTAAAATGTGGAGGACACATTTCACAGTGGTGAAAAAGGTTGAATCCTTGCTCTGCCATGCAGCCAATGTTGGTCTCAGCCTCGGGGGTGCTGAACAACGGCTGACCCTGCGCTCTGACCCCAGCCTTTAAACAAGCTGGGATATGTGGATAACAATTTAATTGTACTGTATATGTATCTATGACAAACAAAGGTTATCTATTCTATCGTAAAGTGTTTGAGGAAAGTTAAGGTGATTTAGTCACACACATTGCTATACTTTTTTATATAATTACATTATATAAAATTTCATTTTTATAATTTGGTGCTAACAATTTAAACAAGGTCCTTAAACATATGAGCCTTCCTATCTGATATTGGTGCCAGATCTTTCCAAATGGGCTCAAATTTCAGCAGACGCTGCGGAATCTCGTGTTAAGCCTTTCCAGAAGAGTGGAGTCTGTTATAGCCCCAAAGGGGGGTGGTTCTCAGATAACAATCTTACAAGCACATAAAGCGGATAAAACACATTGTGTTTCCCTATACTCACTTCAGGGTGTTGGGAAGCTGCTGCAGTAAATTATGCTAGCCCACTGGGATCTGGGGTTTAAATAGTCAGCGGCTCTATCGACCGGTCGGGCGTACACATAAAGACACGATTGGCTTTCCCAAAGGGGTTGGATGGAGTCTCGTGTTGCTGCCTCGATTTGAAAGAATTTGGTGCATTTCTGATCAGCTGAGTTCTTACTGATGTAGAGATGTGTACCCATGCTCTCACTTCATCTACCATTTGAAATGAATATAAATGACCATCTTAATGATCCTGGTCCATGCTGGGGTCTCTGCAGCAGTAATACTTAACTGTGTGGCTATACAGACATGATTAGCTATGTCTGGGTAGGAGGGGAGGTCTATATTTCTCAGGCCCTGCAATAGATTCGCTTACCTGTGGAACTAGACCGACCGTGACTCTAATCAATTCATCTTGTAAAAATGTTGGTCTGGTCAATTATTGGCAGACTAATTTCCAGTAATCATTTACAGACCCCATTTCCTTTTGGGTAACTTTAGAGTGCTATGATTTCAATGAAGAGATGTAATAAACACATCTTAAAAACTGTTCAGCGATCTGACACTCGCATAGTGACAAAGGTCAGACTAGCTTCAGTTAGGGATGCAAATTTGACTAATTTGTAAGATGAGCCTCAACAAAGTTAGCAGAACCAGTTCAGCATCAAGAGTGTATATTTTAAATGGTAGCCGGTAGAACAGGTATAACCAGCACTAACAATACACACTAATCACACATAATAACGACACTTTTTAAGTGTCGTTATTATATATAACCAGAGTTCAACTTTTATACTGGGTCGTAATGCAAAATCAAGCCAAGTCTAAATCATTTTTATATAAAAAAGTTTAAGATTTTGATAATATAATTTAAATAAATAAATAAATATTTATTATGATTATTATTATTATTAATAATTATAATATTAATAATAATAATGTATGGTTTATTATTAATTTACGGTTTATTGTATTCCATAACACTATAAACACTATAAACCAACTACAACTCCGCCCAGCTGCTCAAGTAGA
>JAYDZG010000009.1:11432585-11453384 GCA_034509265.1 Microcambeva bendego | reverse complement strand
ACAAAGCTCACTAGGTTCTCCAACAGACTCACCGTCTTCTTTGCCAGCTTGCCAGGCTGGAAGACCAGCATTTCTCTGAAGCCGTGATGCTGATGGAGAATGTCAGCATTCTGTTTATTCTGGGAACTCGTCCCGGTGTCGAGTTCACAAGGGAACTGTCCTGGGAGAGTGGACCGCTCCAGATATGGTGTGACATGACAATTTCTTATCCGTTTGTGAAGCTGTCATTGTATGCAGGGGATCAGGGGCTGGTGAGATGTGGTGACCAGGCTACTCTCTTGTACTGCTGGAACTGCTTGTCTTTAAGCTGCTACATTGTTTTTAATATATTTTTTAATAATTCCCAAGAATAAAGATATAAAAGATCAAAATCAAGAGACTCCTTGTTTATGTAGGGCATTTGTAGCCTGGTGGGTAAGGTCCTGGATTAGAAAGCAGAAGGTTGCTTGTTTAAACACTATCACTGCCAGGTTGCCACTATTGGACCCTTGAGCTAACTGCTTAGACTATATACTGTAAGTCACTTTGGATAAACATGTCAGCTAAATAACAAAAAACTCAATTTGCAGGAGATTTTTTATGTACAATCAGTTTAGATGACATATTTAAACAATGCAAAAGAGAAACAGTTAATCGTGCCACATACCACATTATATATCCTTCCTCAAGATGTGTCCCAAATCTCACACATTTCTCCCCCATTTCTTTTCTATAGCACCTGCACAAAACCCATAAAGACATGAAAACTACATGTGATAGTGACCTTGGTGAGGATCAAACCTAGGTTTGCTGCCTCCTGGACTGCAATCAGTTTTGTAATTATAGGGCTGCACAGATAATTTGATTGCTAATGAGATGCACCTTTTGTCTACGTGCTGGGCTTTACATCACATACAAATAGTACAATTTCCACAAGTATGTGGACAGCCAAGGTTTCTAAATATTTTAGCACTATCGTGTGTGTTTGGTAGGGATGTAGTGATGCCCAACAGGATGTTTAAAAATTGGTGCACAGGTGCAATGATTCGAATGGTTATTCATTTAGGATGTGGTTAATGGCACTTCATAAAGTGGCCAGGTACAAGATTTTAAAGCCCAATTTATTCCTGTGAGGATACTTTACTTATTTGTATTAGGAAATGGGCAGCATGATTTTGCCATGGTATGTTCCCACCTCAGAAATACTAAAAAAATTAAGAAGAAGTAGGATAAAAGAAGTTTCATCTTCTATAAAAAAACAATTCATGAAAAAAAAAATTTTGTGAACCCAGTATCATGAATCACATTCCTTGGGGGTATGGTGTATATTACATCACTAAGTTTTAGATATTAATAAAATGAAACCATTGGCAATGTATTTTACAGTTTGATGACAGAAGAAAGAGTAGTAAATGATACACTCCAGATTGATTCACTCTGATTTCCATCTTTTAGAACTGCTCAGAAAAGCTAGAGGAGGAAGACGATTTTAATGTGATGATGGGAAAGTGACTATGTGGAAAATGTGGAAACTTTTCAAAGAAACCTGCTAGTAATGAGCTGTGATACACTGCATGACTGATCGCCTATAGAGCCTGACTGATCGGAAACTGGGGAAATTGCCTGGCTCAAGTATTCACTCTGCAGACGAGGAGCATAATTAATGGTAAGGTGAAGCTTGCCGAATTTCTTAGCAGCTGGAAAATCAGGGTTGAATTCCATATTTTTGACTAGGATGGTATAAAGGAGTTACAGGCTATTTCATTCCATTTATATGACCTAAAGAAAAAAAATACCTTGTTTTATTGTATTTATTAGCGTTTCTTGCTATCCACCACAAGTCTCATCTAGATGATCAGTTATCCAAATAAATGAATCAACTAATTTTCCACCATGGTGGCAAAGCACAACTTGAGAAAGGATAGTGCGGAAAGTGCATCACATAACAACATTTTAAACTTTTGAAACATATTTTTGATAGTACTTGCACAAAACCCTTGCAAGACTGAAAATAACATGTGAAATTTAATATACACAGTGACCTTGCTGAGGATCAAAACCTTCCTTCCCTGGACCTACAAATATCATAGTTTGCTCTTGGCAATGACCTGGGTGTTATACAAGCAATCCAGACCGTCAGTGACTAGTGTCTAGCGCCCTGTCCAAATTCCCGATTACCATCACGAGAGCACAGTTAAAACTGCAAATAAGACACCCCCCTCCCAACACACACATGCCTTTTTTACCACGTTTACGCAACCAGGAAAACTGGTTGAGGACCAGACCCTGAGGGAAACTCCAGTTTCGCTCTCGAGTAGCCTGTAAATGATGAACATGGGAATGTAGTCACTTCAAAGGAAGTCGGAATAAGCTGAATTCATGGAAATACTAAGAGTGTAAATGAATCTGAATTTATGAAGTGAAAATGAACCTGAGTCGCTGGCCAGAAGGGATGAAACTCGGCTTTTATTTAAAATGATGAGCTGGCAACAAGCAATTCTGAGTGTCTGAAAGCTGCTCAACTGATGCCAGAGAACGCATGGTACAAACAGTGAGAGGGAAAAGGGGAAAAAACCCTTTTTATTAATTTTTTCTTTCTTTTTAATGAATCCAATCCTCCAATGGAGTTTGTGCCCTTCTGTGGCTGCTCCCATTGGCACTCAAGCTTGCCAACTAGTCTGGAGTGAAAGATGCAGAAATGTCAAGTTTCATCATCTGACATTTACAGATGACTGATACATTTTTCAACCAAATCGGCACTTCTGTCAAGTAGTCTAGAGGGGTCGACACAGTCTGGAGAAATTTAGAAGTGATGGTAAAACACAATCCCAAGAATAAACAAAAGTATACATTTTGTAAGCCAATCTCAAAAAAGATTTGCAATTGATGTGACTGCTCTTGAACGCACACTATAAATAAATGATTGGGTGCTTCCATTAGGCTGACCTGATTTGACAAAGGTCCTTTCTGTTTATCTAGGCTTGGGACCAGAACTTAAGAAAAATAAATAAATAACATGAACAATGTAAATAAATATTTTAATTGTTACCCAGTACTACTGGGGAGAAATTTAATCTGCAGTGTGTGTGGTAGAGATGGTTTTTGTTTGCCCTGATTGAGAATCTATTATTCAAAATCTGAAGCACTGCTGGTGGGTACTGGAGCAATACTTATGCATAACTAAGCACTAGCACAATAATTAAGCATAAAACACAGAAAAAAAGTTGAGAACAAGGAGAGCCTTCTGACAAAATAAAACCAATCACTCAGGTTTTCGGAGAATCATGTCAGCTAGCAGACAATTACTGAACTACTGGTCTTGGTTCTCTTCTCGAACAAGCTTTAATTAATCAGGGAATATATATTTCTGGTTTCCAGACAGATTTTGAGGTCTGTTAAATCAAGTTTCCGTAGTACCTCTAATGTAAGCAATTAAAATGACTTGGCTAGTGGAACACTTGGATGGTGGGGCAGGTTTCAGAAAAACTGTTGGTAGAGCCACACATGACTTTTCACAGATTTCCCCCTGATTTCACTGGTGTATGGTGTTACACTGTAAAGTGTAACTTTAATGTAAGTTGTTTTAGATAACGGTGTCAGCTAAATGCAGAAAATGTAAATGTCATTATTCCTCAACTCTGTGCAGACACCATCAATCAGCCTACAGAGGTCGTAATTCAATCAGTAATGAGGAAGCCGTATCCAGAGTTTTTACCATGAAAAGCACCCAAACCCCATTTTGCACTGACAAGTCATTCTAAGAACAGTGAGTGTGTGTGAATATTTTACCAAGGATAAGCAGGTAGTATTTTGATGCAGTCAAAAACATTGAACATTTTCCCAGATTTCAAATCTTGTTTAGTGTCAGGTGTCTGGCCCTGTGAGCCTTAAGTTCAACTAGAACAAATATGGACTAACTCTGATGGACTAACTCATTTTGACAGTATGGATGCTGCACTCAGATGAACAGCTGGGTCCCTGTTCAAATCTAAACATATACCTATTACAGTGCAGTCTTGCAAGCTTGCACTAGGTATTAAGAGATGTCTGGTGAGGTACACGCTTCAGAAAATTGAAAGCTATGTCATGAAAAATCCATCCACTGTAGCCCAGAGGCAAAATAAGTATGCCTAACAAGCCATGAACATGTGGCACAGAATATTCCACTAAAAACTAACAACAAAAACCCCACAAAGTAGGCTGATTCCCTCCTGTTCACTCCTACACTGTCTCCCTGCTTCCATGCGCAATGCAGCAAATCAACAGTAGCCCCGGCATTGAGGAGAACCACAAAGGTGTAATTACACAACTGCAAACCCCCAATCTAAGTGCAGAAGGAGCCTGGGCCTCCAGGGGTTCCATCACCCTGGGACTGGATGAGCCCCTGGCAGCAAAATGAGGCGAGATGCTGCAATTACAGTGCACACGCCAAAGACGCAGTGTGGAGGAGGGGAGCAGTGGTGAAGACATAAACACCTTCTTATAAACCAACAAATAATACAATACAAAATATGAGTCATGACAAAAATGGCAGTGGTGGGGCTTGAATCAGCAAGGTTGGAGTACAGGGTACAGGCGTCCCCGTACTTGAGAGAGTTAAGGACCTTGCTCAAGGGCCCAAGAGTTCTAGTCACTAGGCTATCACCATACGTCCATGTCATTAATATGTTTATTTATTTATTTTAAATGACAAAGACAGCAAGACTTAAACATTTTTAGTTTTTCTGCCATGTTTCAGCATGTTAAGTTTTTACTCAGTTGTTTTATTTATTATTATAAATATTAATCTTATCATTGTTAGATTATTGTGTATTTTGCTTATTTTTTCTCTGGGATCAATTAAGTATCTATCTGTCTGTCTATGCTTCCACTTTACTGGTGCAGACACCCACCCTGATCGAGAAAATCCACTGTCACACTACCCCCCTGACACGCTTTACATGGACGGCCTTAATACAAAGCAACTTGTGGGGCTTGAACCAGCAACCTTCTGACTACCAGTCATTTACATGATTGTTTTTTCCTTTAAATTGTGTGCTTAAACGAGTCCCCCCCCCCCCCATCCCTAAACTAAACATTTGGCCTGTGCCCGTTTCTTATCAGGCTACGCTACAGCGCTGACCATTTGCTTTCACTGCTTCACAATGACCAACATTTGCTGGCCCATGTGTGCACAAGGCTTATGCCAGAGCGTGTTACAAAGCAACATCAGATAGAATAACCTTGAGCGACAAATGTGCACACACATGTCTAGCATTAGAGCCATTTTGTTGGCAGCATTAGCTACAGGCCTGCATTTCTCCGTAATTACGGCATAGACAGCTAATAAGAGAAGCTGCTTTTCTGATGCTGTACCAAAGCTTTTGATTAAAATTCTCCACACATGGTGCGTAATAAATTACTATGCTGCTAAGAATAGTACACAAAGTCACATGAAGCTTATATTGAACAGGTACAGATGAATGGATGTGTGTTAGGATGAGCAGTTTTATACTTAATTTACCAGAAATCCTGAACTGAAATCCTAGCATGCAAAAAATATCTTCATCTTTTAATATGTACACTAGCCAGAAATTAAGTACAATAAACATGAGTCAATTTTCTACTTTCAGAAATACTGTAAACAGTACACATTGTGACATTTGACTACAGACATATTTATTAAAAACACCCAACACATAGTGGATGTGTCAGTTTACTGCTTCAGGCACAGATTATAATAACGAAATCTACTCAATTTTAAAAGGAAGAGAAAAGAAACAAATTTCTTCTCTGTATTTAGCTATGATTGTGTTATGTGTTAGTGTCAAGTAATATGTCAGGAGCATTTATTTAAATGGTTTCACATATCTGTAAACATGAACATGATTAAACAAATATTTTGTACCACAAAGAGGCTACAATGAATACGCTAGTAGTCTGCAAACCAAGAACCTTGGAGGTCTGTGGCCAGTAGGCCAGTGACCCCACCTAATGCAATAATAATAATCAAATCAGTCGCTTTAGATAAAGGCATCTGCTAAATACTGAAAATGTAAAGTAGAGGTTTGACTGTATCGTTATTTATTATTATTATAGTGTTTTAAATATTAGATTTGTGTCATTTTAAGTGTAAAAGTGTCAAAAACAACTATTATTGTACGTTAGCCTGAACTATCTGCAGCTCTACGAGACCCTGGAACACATGAACAAGTTTCTTCATACATACTGATTCATACCTCCAAACTCAATGCATGTAAAATAGTTCCTTCTAACCCAATCTAGTGTTTGTCTGACAAAAACAAAGAGATAAAAACGTACCTATACTTAAGAATTAGAAATGCTGTGTTTTGGAACCGTGATTCTCATGTCACATTGGAAAAAACTATCATTCTTTGCAATAAAAATAAACACAATCATGTCTGCCTACTTTGGCTGATCTCTGTGCTCGTAAAAGCCAGATGAAAACTCCTTTATGGTCAAAGCATAAATTACAGTCTGGCAGTGGCTTATTTGGGTAAATGGGGTACTCGGAAAGCCAGGGAGGAGAGACAGTGGTCTTATCCTGAACAATAACTGCTTCCCACAGCTCAATTTCCCACTGAAAACTATATAGAGCTATAAAGCCTGGTCCATTGAAACCCACATGTAATGCAGGCTAGACTAAAGGCAGTACTTTTCTATTTTGCACACAGACCAAACAGAGCCGTCATTTAACCGTCCGGCACTGTAGCCCAAGCAGAACTGTACGTAGGTTCAGATGACGAGCATAAATGAAAACAGAAAAGAATTGCTATTGTGTAGGATATTCAAACAGTAATAGCAATCTATAAGAGTGGAGAGGGAAGAGTATCGGGAAGTATATGGTCTCTTCATTCCTACATAATGATTTCTATGACAACCTAAATGAAAAATAAAATTCCACAATATTACATTTTTGAAGTAGAATGTTTTCCTTTTTTGCTTTACACAAGGTCTTAAATTGTTAAAGACTAAATGGGAAAATGATTAAAATAATACAAAATGATGGTGGGGTGTACAGTGGCACAGCGGGTTGTGCTGACACCTCACAGCGAGAAAGTTCTGGGTTTAATTTTCCTCCCACAAGTCCAAAGACATGCAGTCATGCCAATTAGTGATACCAAAAATGACTTTAAGTGGGAGTGTGTGTGTGTGTGTAAATGTTTGTCTAGGATCCACTGTATCTGAGTAGGTCACAGAGCTGAACACACACGTACAAAGATAAAGACGTGGGGGTGAAAAACAATGACTGAATGAATGGATTTTTTAGGTGCAGGGCCTAGTGGGTAGAGCCACCGTTGGGCTCCTAAGCAAGGCTCTTAACTTTCTTCGCTCCAGGAGTGCTGTAGAGTGACTTATTTCATAAAGGAAAGCTCCTGGTCACAGTGCATTCTAGTTTATTGTGTACGGGGATTCAAAATGGGGACCAACACAATATTAGGAAGGTATCTTATATGTTATGCCTGATCAGTTTATCTTTGTCACATATTTTATTATGGTAATAATTGCAATCAAGCTACTGTCGTGTCCAGATAACCTGGAAATAACTAACTCAGACCGTTAAAAGCACGATACACAGATGGCAACCAGTAACTAAAATTCACCGTGGTAGTGCTTTGTTTAATAAAATAGTTCATCAAATTAAAAGCTTAAAAAAAAATGAACGATGATACAATATCGTTCCTGGAAAGCAAAAGTCCTGCTGCTGAAGGAAATAGCAGTTGTGTATACTCATACATCCACAATAATAAATGACTTAAACATACAATCGGTCATTTCAAAGAAACTGAGCTCCTTTCATACTGAAAATGTAAACAGACACAATCTGTCCATTTAGTGGAACCCTGACAAAACGTTCAGTGCACAAATGAGGCATAACATTGTTACCACCTTCTAAATTTTTACTGTGCTGCACCTTTCTATCAGAACCAGCATTAAATTCTTTTAACAATTTGAGCCATGGTAGCTCGTCACATGATTCAATGAGCCTCGGTCGCTTGTGACCACTTCAGACAAGGAACACCCCACATTTTTGGAAGTACTTTGCTCTGACCTTGCTCCTTCAGAAGTCGTTTGGTCAAAACCTGCTCAACACATCAATAAGGACGTGTTTACTTTCTTCTTAATATATCCCACCCACTAACAGGTGGCGTGATGAAGAGATAATTCATTCTTCATTTCAACCGTCAGTGGTCGTAATGTTATGCCTGGTCAGTTTATGTATACATGTAGACAGGTAAGTAAGGATAGAAAAAAAGAACAACTGGTTCTGATTGGCTGGATCCATGTTTTTAGAGCCTTGGGCAGCCCCAGATATAAACTTTTGCCTTTTGAGCATTTATTTGACTGACAGCTGTAAGACTGTAGGTATTAGACGTACAGGTCAGTGACCTCACCTCGCAAGTAAACATGGTGGTAGGACTATTGCCAAAATTTCCGTCTGCCTCTTGGTCTGTATGTCAACAAATATGTTTTATAACCAAACATTGGTGATCACATCGAACTCTGACCACGTTTTCCCTTGCAAACAATCTATTTGATTAGTTTCACCACCTGCATCTCCTTCACCTCCTTCCAGCCCTATTTACACTGTAAGAAGACACAGCAGATGGCCAGCGCCACTGGTTTCCTCCTCTGCCCTCTGCTTTCCATTTTCTAGCAAGGTCTCACGGTTCTACCTTGGATTTCCCTGTGGTCCGTTCCACAAAGGAGGCCCACCATCTGCTCGGTGCGCAAAGCGACAAATCTCTGTGGATTTATCAGCACACCTCCTCAGATATGGAGACAATAATTGCAATCACAATTATTCACCCACTCACCAATTCTATTTATGCATTTTACCCCCTCTGACATGTCTGGGGCAGCCAACTGCATCTTTTCACCCAAGGCAGAATACCTTTATCTGTCTTATAAACAGATACATGTGGAAGTCAGAGCAGAGTTAGACATTGTACTGCTCCCATTGAGAAGACAGGGTTAATATCCTTCAAGGGCCCATCAGTTGCGACATAGAACAGACAATCTTCCGACTTCTGACAACTGTCTCATATATCCACTGCTTTTAACTTACTGTTGTCTTGTAGTGGTTCTTGAATTACACCAAAATTGCTCTCAGCATGAGTCGACAGTTTAGATTTTCTATCTGACCCTGTAAAGAGACCATTGATCTCTGTACTTTTTTGTCGAGTGCAGTCAAACTACCCTCATATCTTCACTAGCAAGTCCATTTGAATCATGAGGAATTATGAGACTAAGCCACGAAGGTGATATTGGTGATCAAGTAAATATATTCAAATTTTCCAGTCAGGACACTCTGCTGGGAATCCTGATCGTCCACTGCGCATCGTCCACTTCTGTCCACCAATTCTGTGCAGGCGCTCTGGGCAACCAGGGTCGTACACAGCCCCACCCCTCTGATTAATCAGTTCACTTCCCACCTTAGCATACTGTGGACCAATTCTGTCTTCTGCAGTCATCACCCAATAATGACAGCTGGAGGGAACCCAGTCAAGTCAAGAATTTCATGCTGCGCCACCTAAGCGCCCCACCAAGAATCAACATTCAAAGTGCTGGATGTTTATTCTGACCCAACAGACTTTTATTGGTAAATTAAATGATAAAGAGTATGTGGACAACTGACCATGAGCCAATCGGACGTCCAATCTGGGAACTATTTTCATTATTATGGATTTGGGAACTATTTGGGAACTATTTTCATTATTACGTTTCTTTTGTGATGTGTGTTTTTTCAGTCTTAGGAGCATCAGAGTGGTCAGGCAGTGAGGTTAGATGAGTCCAGACTCTGTACACACCACTGGAGTTCATTAAATCATTAAACCCTGTCTAAGTTTGCCATTGTGCATTGGGACACAATCATGTGAAACCACAGCCTTTCTACAGAAAGTTGTAAGCTTGGGCTGGCTCGCTATCACTACATAACTGATACCAATCCAATGCCGGCATTTCTCCTCCAAAACAACAATACTTTAAAACCGAATAAACTTGTAATTTATGAAGAATTTAAATGATTCATAAAAATAGGGTTTGTGCTGTTGCAATATAAAATATGGGTACTGTCTGTTTAGGAGTGAAAAGGAACTGAAGTGTGTAGAAGCAGTGAAGCACATGGAGGAATGTCCAATGTTTGTTTGATAACTGTTACTGTGGACAATGTGAGTTTTTTAAAAACAATCTTTAATTCCTCAAGTGTGTCGCTGCATCTGAATGACAGTTTTGCCCCGACATGTTATTAACATTACGCAATGGGTGGCACGGTGGCTCAGTAGATAGCACTGTCGCCTCACAGCAGTGTCTATGTATGCATGGATTTACTCCGGGTGCTCCGGTTTCCTCCCACATTTAAAAAAAAAAAACATACAGTAAGGTTAACTGGAGAAAGAAAATTGTCCATGATTGTGTTCCTGTCCTGAATGTAACCAAAATGAGTAAAACATGACATGAAAATCCTAATAAAAAACAAATATTACACAACAGTATCAGATCGTATTACACATATTTTTCTCTCCGTTATCCGGCCGATATTATCAGCATGTGTTTGGCTATAAAGTATTTTAGAAAGTCACAGAAAAAGATGCAATTGCTGGAGAGTGGAAGATTATCAGAACCGCACATGCTTTCAATCTGAGAAAGAAGAAAAAAACTCAAAGCCAGTGTTCTCTCTCTCTGGACATGTATAGATCTGACCTTAGATGGAAGAAAGACATGCCCACGCAAACCAGAAGGTGTTCAGAAAAATGTCAAGGGGACATGCTAGCTCACCCAAGATCTCTCTCTTTCCCCCCTATCTTTGAACTTTTGAGCTTATTATTCACAACCTCTCATGCCAGAAACTGAGCAGGGTTTAGCACTGCCATACTGAGCTTGATGACTTAACATACTCACTACATGTAATTTTGGTCATTACAACACCTGAGTCACTTGATTCTTAGATCAAATTAGAAACAGAGGAAACTTTGGTTAATAAAATGCTTTTGAGACTTACAAACCAGACGTCCACACGGGGTTCTCACTGTGCCGTCTTGGATTTCATTTTAAAAGTTCTTTACTAAAACATTCAACCAGATTAATTAGACATACTGAATTGTCCTACAGGTACCTAGCCACTAAAATGCACAAGCTAGTGCATTGTAGTGCCGGTCCCAAGCCTGGATTTGTAGGAGGGTTGCGTCAAGAAACAGGAAAAAGAAGTGAACTATATGTAAGTTCAGCGCTTCGAGCCGTGTCCTGGCAAGCAAGTGACGCTCCACTTCATCCCAAAGTTGTGCAACGAGGCTGAATTCGGTGCTCCGCTCAGGCCATCACACAGTATCTTAATCTCAGGTTATGCAAAGGGACATTAGTGTTACCACAAAGCTGAAAGCTTAGTTCTGCCCCTACATTTAAAATGTCCACATACTTCTGAATATGTAGTGTATATATTCCTTAACAGAGATTATTTCGTGCTACACAGTGCTACACGTTGAGCCTCCTTCAGAAGTATTAAATGACAAGAATGTTAATTGCGACTTCTCAACATGTGTGACCTCTGGAAAAGATAAAATGACAAACAAACTTGTTAACGGCCCAAAACAAAGCAGTGGTGCATAACGGCTGAAAAGGGCAGGCACACACACACACACACACACACACACAAACATAAACAAAGCCAGTGTCATGGTTTTGGTTACACATAGAAGAGCAAACACAACTGTCACCACCTGCTCTAACAGCCAATGACATCATCCTCGATACTAGATAAAAGGGTAGCTATCAGTGTTTGGTCACACAAATGGAGGGGGAGGGGCAGGGGGTGCAACGTACGTGGTCAATGATTAAACAAAAAAATACCGAAACCAGTCATTTGTAAAATTAAAGGGAGACTAAAAACACCTCTAATGATAGGAAAACACACATGGAAAAAAGGCTTTGTGCCCATGACGTGATGTAAACATGTATGGCTTCATTCTGATCTGTTTTACTATTTACAAGTCATGTTCATTCTCGCATCATATATCAGTAAACATGTGGTGAGTGTATTTGCAATCGCTGTGGAATGAACACTGGAATAATGGAAACTGCAACGCGAATGGATGCCCTGCAATTAACATCACAATCGAGCAATAAATTAAGAATAAATTAACTAGCATCACGGGTGCTTTGTTGGCACGACAGTCTTTTATGCTAGCCCACCACTACTAAGATCTGGGCTGAAATCTCAACGGTGCTACTGGCAGGCTAAGAAATCAAGTGATTAGATATGTCCGAGGTCTGGGTGGTTGATAGGGATGGAACGATGCAACCCGCATATGATTTGATGCAATACTGGGTTTACGATTTTTTAAACAAAATGAATTATTATTTAATGTTTTAAAAAAATACTGTATTTGTGATTATCTTTGATTTATCTAAATTATGAATGCACGAGGTAGGTACAAACTATGCAAAACGATGCTGCACCTTTCCTTTATGGTGGAAAGTAAAATAATAATGATGATAAACGAATAATACTAACAGGGTAACATTTATACACCGATTTGAATCGTGCCACATGTCTTGTGGTGCATCATTACATCCCTAGTCGTTGGTGTGTGGGATAGGGGTAAGAAGGAAGATGGAAAATAAAATGCTTCTCTGTTTTCTGGGTATGAAAAAAATCTCTATTCATGGTCATATGAAAAGGTGAGAAACAAAAAAAAGACTACTTGACTTGACATTAACACATTCATAAGGACCAAGCTGTCCACAACACTGCACATCTATTACACACTTCAGTGATAAATACACTTTATAAATAACTCTCATTTCCAGCAGGGGAAATTGTCAAGCACAGTGCAGAGCCTGTTTACAAAAGCTCTGAAAATAGCACTTGTGATGGCTGAAAATGTATGGAATTGGGTATGGTGTGGTCTGCCACTTCTCCGGGAACATCACAGCCTCTGTGACACTAGTACAGTAACACAGTGTGAATGATTCGGAACATTATTGTTTGTGAGTGAGTAGTTTGGAGAGCTTTTAATGCACCGAATCCTGAAGGTTGATTAAGCGAAGCCTGAATTAAAAAGCGTGGACAGTGTTGTTGTTCCAAAAGAACCGTGGATGATAAGCCATTGCGAATCTGCAACATCTGCTCTCAACAAATTCCAGATCAGGTTTATTCTGGAAGAAGTAAATGAAATGTGGGAAAATCCAGACTCACTGATCGTACACATATTGATTAAAAGGATAGTAACAAGCTTCCTGGTCATATATAGTCAGTGAAGGGTTCATACAAAAGTGGGGACACCAACTCCTAGGGAGAACATAGTGCTGTCAACCCAGGGATAGCACTACCGGACAGACATTCAGGATGTCATGGAAAGAACATGCAAGAATTTAGGTCCAGAATGTACACAAACTAATCATTAATTTAAGCGACAGGCAATGAAAATAAAAAATGATAATATGAATAACAAGAGGAGAATGGTGTTGAGACAGGCCTGTTCGGGGAGGTAAGAGGTAAGGTGCAAACCTTAAGGAAGTTAAAAACATTCTGGGAACTCCTTGATTTTAAATACGCACTGCTGTTGGACTATGTGGGTCCGGTCTATAAAAGCTGTTTTGAGAAAGCACAAGTCGGAGGATGCGCAAGCAGCATAGACATACTGACTACACTACAGTGGGAGAAAAAAACTGATAAAACAATTTCAAGATTTTAAAAATGAGTTTAGACAAAGCTAGTGTGTTAAGTCATATTACAAAAACAAAAGTCAACCTATTAATCGTCACTTGATTCAACTATTTTGATGAGGTGCTGTAATTAAGGCACACAGTTTCAAATTCCAAGGTTGCCATGAAGCCACTGTTGGGCCCTTGAGTAAGGACCTTGTCCCTGCTCTCTTACCCCAGCTTCCAAACAAGCTTGGATATGCTAAAAATATTTACTTGTACTGTACCCTGAATATGTATACAAGATTTTTCTAAATATTGTGTTCTATTCAATTCTAAGATAGTTGAGGTATGCTTGGATACAGCGATGTTAAAACATGAATATGAATGAATCAATTAATTCATGTTTGCTTATCTGTTTTAATGCTTAATCACGTTACAATGTTGTGGTTTTTTTTGTATATCATAATTTCTGATGGGTGTTTGTGCATGTCCCAACAGTGCTGACATTGGGACTCAAATGTTAGTGGAGCTATTGCCCGGGTGGGTGTCTACACAGATATGATTGGCTGTGTCAGAGACACAATCAACTGGAGGTCTCTATAAAGTGTTTCTGCCTTGTAGTCAACGTTTCTTGCAACCCTGATGATGATAAACTGGTTGAAGCAAACAAGCATTGTAAAATAACACTTGCAATCGTGCTTTAGTAACACAAAAACAAAAAAATATATGTCAAAGACTTGTGTGAAGCCTTCTCAAAAGGGTGAAAGATCACAGAGGTCACTCCATATTATTATAATGTTTTTGAAGTGAATGATCAAATGTCCAAATACTTTTGGCAAACAAAATGTTGCATTAGTTTAATCTTGAGATTTTGATTTGATTTCTATCCAAAGTGACTTACTGAAGGTTAAGGACCTAGCTCAACAACCCAACAGTGGCAGCGACCATTTGATTACTAAACCAGTAGCTTAACCACCAGAATTCAACAGGCCTAAATTCGGATAAAATCCTTCCATTTGAATGACAGGATGTTTCTTTTCAGTTTACTCAGTGTTAGGAATTATTAATGAGGTTGAATAAACAATCCCTGACAAAAAAAAACACTCTTCTCGACAGATCGACTGGATAAATATTTTCCTTTGACTCGACTCATGAAGTGAGACCCCTGCTTATTTCACCAGCGTTCCTCCTCCCACGTCCTTTATACCTGCAGTCCCGAAGCAGCATGGTGCACTATTAAAAGAACCCATTTCCAAACACAAAAAACAAGATCGACATCAATATTTTATGTAATGTGCTCATAGGATCCTCAAATCATTTCAAGTGTTCTAATGAATGTAAAAGAGAAATCTTGGAAAATATCGTACTTGAGACACAAACATATACTCATCATATTTTTAATAAAAATGCACACATTGCTCTAGCCGTTAAGGTATATACAGAAGAGCATGACTGACTCTACGGACCTGACAGCTGGAACAGTGTTACAGTGAGATGAGATGTGTTGAGTGTGTTTGAAGGGTGCGCTAACAGCATTGTGCCAAAACAAACATGAACCTTGTTACTGTGTACTTATTAATATGAGCGACTGGGAATCCCACCGGATCTGGATTGGACAATGAGTCTGAATCCCGTCTGTGTGCAATTAACACACAGTCTTGAAATGTGACCTGTCAAAATGCACACAAGGGAGCTGCGTGCTAGCAGAGGAAAATCAGGTAATTGTTCTTTTGAACACATTTGACAAGAAGAACTAAGATATACTATATTCAAACATAATACATGTTCATGTAGGTAATGTATGAGGGTTTTTTCTACATGGTCACCTTCCATGGTGATGAATTTTCCCAGCTTCATCCTATTTTAGTTACATTAGCAAAAAAAAAAATTCTGGTTGAGCGTGTAGCCACTGATGCATCACTGCTTTCACATCTTCATGATCATGTGAATCTTCTTCCCCTTAAAGCTTCATGGAGCATATGTAGCTAGATCTGTCCTATAACCTCGCTCCGACAACACAACCCCCAACCCCCTGCATTTCCAACCAAAATATAAAAGTGTGGAAATGTTTTTGGAATTAATTAGGAAATTACTTCTAAGTTTTATCTTGTGCTCCAGTTTGAGTAGCATGCTGAAATTACCCTGCTCAGATCATGAACATCTCCAACAGCGTACAAATGCTCTACCTACCGAAGTAGTTTGGAGAACTGAAACATGTAGAAAAATCAATTTGCCCCCTACAACTTTTAGCTTTCTAAAATGATTTGTATTATCAATGATGCGTTTTAAATGTAATGCATTGTTTGGGAGTTGACTAAGGCCTACATAATTACCGGATATTCTATGTTTACATTTAACCATTAAGATAGGCTGTTCTGTGTGTTGTAGCTTCTATTTCTTCTATTACTAATTTATAAGTGTAATTTGATGACTTCATAAAATCTGTTATTTTGGAAAAAAAAAAAAAAAAAAAAACAGCCAGCCAATGAAATTAAGTCTCTGAATCTGGATGGGACCTGGTTACTGGTTAAAAAAAACGTATTCGCCTGTTTTACCATGGCTTTATTTATCCTATTCAGTGTTCCGAAGGGACCAATTTACCAGGTGAAAAGTAGGATACTCCTCAGGCAAACACTCACACCGAGTGCTACTTAAAATCTTCAATTAACCTCAGGAGGAATTCTGCAAACATGCAAACTCCATGCAGAAAGGACCCCAATGATCTACTGAAGAATTAAACCCTGGGCCTTCTTGCTAGGAGACTAGGAGTGATACCCAAGCAAGCCACCATGCTGCCTAGTTTAAAAGAATTGGACATTTTTAGTTTTTTACTGGTACTGGATTTTCTACTAATTATTGCTAATTCAAATGAGCACTTAACCCGGCCCGTCCCTGCCTAAAAGGGAAAATAAAATCTTACATTTACCAGCACTTAACACCCAACACCTTATTTAATGCACAGTAAGTTTAATGATTTAAGCCAAAAGTGCTTCATTCATGCAATAATTTAAAATTTTAAGATGTGGAGGATAATTGTACTCTCAAGGATACTTATTAAACTGGGTAATAAATGATGCACAAGACCTGTGAGTTTTTCTGGATGCTCACGCATGTGTGGACTCGTGTTTCAAATGCATCATTTGATTACTAAGAAGTGAAAGAAAAGAATCACTTCATGTTTCAGGGCAAATCTGAGCAAATCAAGCTGTGCCATTTCCTTAACCAAAACCGCAGTGGTTTCTGCCAGTAAGGTTCGGGAACGGTTCCATGTTCCACACAAGACCATTGGAATGCTAACCAGAGCTAATCCACTCCCTCGCCCCCGCTCTGATGCATGTGCTACCTCACTGCAGCCAATGTTCTTCATTTAACCACACACACACACACAGATGTGAGGTTTAAACCCCCTCTCGGTCCCTCCAAACATACCAAACCGCAATGAGCCCCTTATTCCAGCTCACTCTTTCCCATACACATTGACACACACGGCATGCAGTGTAAAGCAATTCAAGTTAATATTCGATTTTCATTTGTGATAGGCTAGAACAGAACATGCTTTGTTTTGCCTTTCAATTTTGGCAATGCAGAGAACATGAATATTGTTGATTTGATTCCCTTGCTCTTTCAGTATTTTTAGATTTCAATTTTACAGTGTAAATGAAACATAGCCCCATACTCCAACGGCTTTCACGCATGTGTTTTAAGACCATTCACCTCAACCATGGCAGTACTGTTGGCCTGTACCAGTTCCGCAGAAAATACTGGACTAGTGATCTGAATGTTGTGGGTTCAAAACCCACCACTCTGCTTTGAGCAAGTCAGTCAATAGCTTAGATTTAGATACTGACTTTGGATAAATGCATCTGGTTTTAAATCGTTTTGGCACCATAGCCTAGGAGTTAAGGTACTGGACTAGTCATCAGAAGGGCACTGGTTTAAAACCTCACCACTGCCAGGTTGCTGCTGCTGTTGGGCCCCTAACACTCAAGTGCAGACTGTATTCTGTACCTGTAATGTAAGTTGTTTTGTATAAAGGCCTTTGCTAGAAATACATAAACTGACTTGTCAGAGGTTTGTGGCTTGACCCTCCTCGGACCATTGTCAGTACTCAACATGGCTGCCTGTGAGCCCCTCTTGAATTGTGATGGGCAGTAAGTACAGAAAAATATAAAAAGCAAACTGCCCACAGAAGAATCGGCAAACATTGTGATTAAATACAAGAATATATGCCTGAAGCTAATTTGGACTTAAAAGCATGGCAGATGGGCATGATTCAGTAAAATGCGACTAACTGCATAGTCCCAGGTCTCATGTTTAGGACCCAGTACTATTTTGATGAGAAAAAAAAACAAAAAGCACTTCGAGGATAAAGCGTTCACCCTCTCTAATGCATGTGCTACCCCACTGCAGCCACATCTAAATTTTACCCACACACAGTCCCTCCAAACACACAAACTGCAGTGAGCCCCGTATTCCACCTGAAAACGTTCTAGAACAATCCAAATAAAACGTAAAAACATTTAACATGATGACGCTGAGCAGTTTGCTGAGCTGTAGAAAAAATAAACCCTCACAGATGGAGAAAATAAAGGAAATTAGTCAAACGAAAAAAGAAACATCATTGTTTTGCCGCTCATTAAACCTCTCAAGCCGAACAAATAACTGAAACCAATAGTTTCAAGCCAGCTAAAAGCTTATCGGAGAATAAAAGTGAATTAATAATCAAGAGTTTCTGAACACTGCCTCTCACAGCCGGTCCCAAAGCTTAACTTGTCGAAAAATGACCGAGTGGGTGGGCTGATGACAAGAGAGCTGGAGCAGGAAAAAAAGGGGAAATGGTCTAATGGGATTACAAACTGGTGTTGAAAATTCAAAATACGGCATACCCGCTGCAGCACTTCCTGTCGAGAGAGCACTCAGGAGTCAGAAGTGGCTCATTGCAGTGGATGTACAGCCCTGACTTTAATACGTTTTACGATTCTCTTCCTCCGGGGTGTATCAGACAAGAAAAAGGGGAAATAGAAAAAGGGGAGGAAAAAAAGGAAAGGAGGTTGAATGCAGACAAGAGACTGAAACTAGAGCTTGAGTAGTGACCCATGTGTGGGATTATTGTTGAGTTCAAGGCAATTTTGTTGCACTTTGTGTAGCTGACAAACCATTACGGAGTATTACTATTAATCAGAGAGCGCTTTAAGTGAGTCGCGGGGAGATTCAACATCTTTATTTGTTCGGATTGAAATTACTGTCATTCAATTTCTGTCCAGATGAGGAAAATTGCAGTACAACAAGCGCTCTAACCCCCCCTCACCATCCCCCATGCCACTCGCCTATATACATCCATGGCCCCTATCAGCAAAAGCCATATGCAATGTAAGGAACAACGATTGAAATGCTATTGGTGGTTTTATATGGCAGGAGAAATTCAAGTCAGATTGAA
The DNA here is from genome assembly GCA_034509265.1 of Microcambeva bendego. NCBI lineage: Eukaryota > Metazoa > Chordata > Actinopteri > Siluriformes > Trichomycteridae > Microcambeva > Microcambeva bendego. The sequence continues at coordinate 11,434,321 of JAYDZG010000009.1, read as the reverse complement.
AGTCGGTGAAATTAGGAGAATAAATGTTGTATAATGCTATAGTGGGTAACACTGTCACCTCACGGCAAGTTCCTTGGTTTGATCCCCAGTTGGGGGTGGTCTGGGTCACCTCTGGGAGGAATTTGCATGTGTCCACCAGGTGCTCTGGTTTCCTCCTGCAGTCCAAAAACATGCAGTCATGTTAATTGGAAAGACTGAATTGCCCTACAAGTGTGTGTCACCCCTACAATGGACTGATACCATGTGCAGGATCCCACACTGATTAGACTGGATAAGCTGTTAAGAATGTGAGTGAATTTTTTTTTCTCATTATTTGTTTCAAATTGGGGAGTTTAGACTCTATGGCACTGGTGTACTAGCAGACAATAACACTACTTCACCTGTGTGAAAAAAGGTTAAAAATCAAATTTAGCAATGAGAGTTTGTTTGAGAGTACAAATCTGGCAGCCACTCCAACCTTGAGTGAAGCCTGATTCTATAGAGAGACCTCCACCTGGACCACACTTTAGCTCAATGTATAAAAACTGCCTAAATATGTCCATTCAGGCATTATTGGAATGGCAGATGGGCATAATACTGTAATCTGTCACTATACCTCCCACTGCAATGCTTTAGGGCTCTCTTGGACTCCTCTAATTGGAAGTTTAAAACATTGTTGTATGTAACTGCAGTGCAGAACAAACACAATGTAGTTTTTAAGCCCTTACGTGTGTTTAATGCCTCCTACGGCCCCTGCAATCTATCTACCAATCTCTCAATCTTCTTCTTGTTCACTCCTTTTGGCTCTGGATCGTTCTCGGTTTGACAGGATTGGCAAGCTTCCTGTCAGAGCTGATTAAAAGCTTTGAGATCAGGGAAGTGGGACGACAGTTATTGAACCAACACCTGTCTCCTCTCTCAGCCAGACGACCGAGCAGCCACCCACTAGGCGTGGCCTCCATCTGGGCAGGATCGATAGCCACATTAAACACCTACACACATCTCTTTCCATCCAAACAAACTCTGATTACTCCGAAAAGCAAAACTTCTTCAAGAATTAGTGGCTTAATGACTAATGAGCTACAATCACGTGTACAGAGAACAGATCCAGACAACAGCTTGCTGAGAAATGATCTCAACCTGAATCCTGACAGTTGTTCATAATTCAACCTTGCAAAAATAGTCCACGTTCATACATCAACTATGCTCTGGAAAATACCATTAAAATAAAAATAATCAAGAAAAAAACACTTTTTATAATGCAATTACATTAATCAGACATAACATTATGACCACCCTCCTCGTGTTGCCCCCCTGCACTGTGTATTCTGACACCTTTCCATCAGAACCAGCTTCTTCAGCAATTTGAGTTATAGTAGCTCTTCTGCTCTTCACCCAAACTCTGATTCAAACTCGATTCTCAGACAGAAGGTGGCACGGTGGGAAGCATGGTCGCTTCACAGCAAGAAGGGCCTGGCTTCAACTCTGAGGTGCTCTCCATGAGGAGTTTGCAAGTTCTCCCAAGTTTCCTCCCACAAGTTCAAAGAAATGCAGTCAGGCTAATTGCTGATGCTAAAAATGACCCCAAGTGTGTGTGTGTGTGTCTGGGGTGTTTCGCCCCAGTGTGTTTCACACACACCATTATTCTGACTTGGAAAAAGTGGTGGTAAAACCGACAATGAATAAATAACAAAGAATTTAAGAAGAATCTCATTAGTCTGTTAAGTAATTCATGGTCAGGCAGAGACAAGCCAGCA
>JAYDZG010000009.1:11415412-11427572 GCA_034509265.1 Microcambeva bendego | reverse complement strand
TCCAATTAATCTGGCTGCATGTTTTTGAACTGTGGGAGGAAACCGGAGCACCTGGAGTAAACCCACACAGACAAGGGGAGAACATGCAAACTCCACAAAGAAAGACCCCACCTGGGGATCGAAGCCAGGACCTTCTTGCTGTGAGGGGAAAGTGCTACCCACTAAGCCACCATGCCGACCGCTAGTGGGTGTAGATGCACATCTAAAAAAAAAAAAAACATGTAAGTATGAATTGCTTAAATCAGTGTAAAGTTCATGGGTAAAATTATGTAGACACCCTCCTTAATACTGTATAAGTTCAAGTCCTTTTTGTCATCCCTAATTCAAAAGCATTTAGTAAAGTGGAAACAAACTTAACTCCATTTTTGTCCACTATGAATGTTAACAATGGCAGGTCCATAAGGACTTGATTCGTCTTGGTTCAAGATTTAAGGGATACAACTGATAGAGAAAGCCTCTTTCACAGTGACAAGATCACAGTCATCAAGGTCATCTAGATATCCAGGCTCCACAAACCTTTAGGCTTATCACACACACACATCAGTTAGGAACCAGTAGATATCTTCATCTACCACACTACAAACACCACAAAAATGATTTACACATGGTGGTAACTGCACTAAACCAGAGCATGCAGTTACAGCAGAGCCTGTCATAAGGAGTAAAAAAAAAGCTAAAGGCGCATCAGATCAATGAGTTTACAGTCTACAGCACTTCAGCGAATTCCTGCTCCAACAACAAAAAGGAATAGCTGTGGAAAACCGCAGACTAATATACCCGTCCCACAACACACAGAAATCACAAACTATTAGCTCAGCAAAACTGAAACCTAAGAAAACCTAAAGGGCCCGGAGCACTTTCCTCATAATTCCTCTCCAAGCTAAATAAAAAATACATATATATATATGAAAGAAACATAGTAGTAAATAATTCATCTTTAATGAATGCTTTAGTGTGGTTACAGAGGGGGGAAAAGCTGGAACCTGTCCCAGAAACACTGGATATATTGTAGGAATGCACCCTGGACGAGCCAGGAGTTCAAAAAGCGTCACACATCCAATCAGTCAATCCATTGTAACTAATTTGGTAGTCGGTCCACTTAAGAGCATGTTAGAAGCAGTGATTATCTAACACTGATCATGCAAAATATTATGACCACCTTCCTAAATTTGTGTTAGTCCCCCTCTATTTCAATAACAGCTTGAAACACCCTCTGGCAACAATGGTTTTGGATAATTAAAGTTGATGTTGATGTGAGTGGTTGCCAGGTTCAGGTTTTTGTGCTTAATTAAAAAAAAATGTTTGTACCTACCTTAGAAATTGAAGGGCATTCCTTCTTCATCTATAATTTCATTATGTATTTGTTTGTTTGCATATAACAGCTCATGTGAAACCGGTCAGAGCACTGGGTCAGACAGGATTCTAATTCTCAACCAGCCAGTTCATAGTCCAAAACTATGCTCACCAGGCTAACATCTTGCCCATTCATTCAGCTATAGTATTTTATTAGTGGTCTTGTTTGGGAATGAAAGGGTGTGATAATAAACCTCAGAAATGATATGAACTAGGAATGTTAATGATTAACCAATAATCTATAAGGAAATCATTGTTCCATCAATACTGTCGATTAAATGATATTTCTATAAAAATCACAAAGCTGATTTAAAACACAACCACCTTCGGATTCAATATAAACACAAAAACGATTTGCCTTTTTATCATGTACATAATTAAAAAAAACACTAGCATATTCACATCCCACATGGAAGCTGTTGTGAGAACATATGGCGGCATGTTAAACTGTGCACATGTGGATCTGTGTGTATTGTTATTGTACATCTCAGTGTGAAGGTAAAACTGTTCATTATCTTATATTAATTACACTAGTGTCGTCAAGAAAATACATAGAGTGCATCTTTATTATTTCATTAGCATATCTAGTTGTATTAGATTTACATAAACAAGTCTGTATTATTTTCAAAAAAGCCTCACCCACCCATGACCCTGTTGCCAGTCTACAGCTGTTCCTTCCTTCCTTTGGACCCCTTTAAATAGATACTGACTGCCCGTCACAATTTGCCCCTGTAAACTCAAATTCTCTTCAACTAACATCAACTTATCAGTTAACTGTTCCTTCTGTCCTGAGATGAATCTCATTAACACTGCTGGTCAAAAAGAATATGTCAGGTTCTAAAATAATAAGTCCTGAATAGGTTCACACAGACAGAACATTCACTCTTGTTGGTTGGTAAGTTAGTCAGCTCATGTCAAACCAAATACAAGAATTTGCCCGTGTGTAGCAAATGACATTCCAGCAATGAAGATACTGCTGTGTGTGCAGTGCACTGGGCATTGTGGTTGTTTCTGAAAGCCCACGGCCCACGCATGTTCAGATCCGCATGTCTTATCTATCTACAAAGCTGACCTTCAAATCATGGTCATCCTCACTGCAAAAGAGGCGAGACTCGATAGGGAAAGTCACACAGGAAAGTATAACGTGATCAGGGTTAGTGTGTTACATATAAAATACAAGGACAGGAAGGGGGTCAGATGTTATCCAGAGGCCATGTTCATATTAAACCCATAGAAATGTGAAAACAAACCAGACATGAAAACCTCTCCCATTTTACAGACAGATGTCTTGGTCAAAGAAGCTTTAATGTCTGTTAGGATCTGCAGATTTTGCTACAAATTAATAACATTTATTTATTAGAATTGTAACTTCTTGTTTCACATACTTTGCTTACATTCATGACAAGACAGGCAAAGATTAATCAGTTTAATGTCAAACACAGTCAGGGACCACTGCAATCAGACAATTTTTATCGGTTAGTTTAATTTTTATTATTCCACACTTCCACTCATTTTTTGTCTTTCTTTCTGCAATGTTTAAAATCTATTGAATATGTGATTCTTTTTTTTAATCGTCAGAAAATTCAGAAAATGTAAAGGAAAGGTTCTAATAGCCTCTATACCACAAGCTGGGATATGTAATGAAAGAATGTCATAATACTGTACACATGTATATGTAAACATGATGATTAAAGGCAATCTATTTTATTCTTCCAAACTCAGGAACTTCTTCCCGTGAGGCGACTGCGCAACTAACATGCCAAGATGCTGCCCATGCTACAAATGATTGTGCACAAACTCGATCAATAACATTCTAAATATATCAGCATTTGATAGGATGCAACCTGAGCGTGAGCCACAACATCCTGAAAATGGAATTGCTGTCTCTTATCTGTAGAGACGCTTGTCAGAGGATTAGATTTTCTCTAAATACAGAAAAAGAAACATGGCCTCAGTGACAGTAATGGGGCTTTATGAAAAAGCAATGTGTGTAATTGAATGTCCTTGTCTGGGTGATTTTTTGTTGTTGTTTTTACTGAGTGCAAAGATTTATCATTTATGAGCCAAATATACAAAACTCTAACCCCTGCCAGTTCACTTATTTGCCTTGTATGCTCTTGCAGCTTGTGCCACACGAAAAAGTAACAGATCCAAGAGTTCCTTTCATACAGACCCTACCGACGCAAACTGGCTTCACAGTTTGTGATTGTAATGCATAACAGTTCCACAGCTCCACCTTCATTATTTAAATAATGTAACCACATGAAACGGTTCCTGTTTGTAATGGAATCTATGAATGCAGCCTGTACACGGAGCTGGCGCACGCATGGGTGTGTTTTAAATCGCCGTTCTTACTCTCTACAGACTCAGCTAAGATCTCGATTGGAATTAAGAGTTCGGAATAAGCTGAAAGAAAATGAATTAAATGACACTTTAACCGACAGTTAACCTTCAGTTACTTTTGTATTACATTTGCTGGTTGTGAATTATATTTTGCAGATGCTTTTAATTCCCTTTAGCCCTCCAATGAGCAACCAGTAAAAAACCAAGCCACTAATTTTCCACTTGCACACATACAGTAACAGCCATTTATTTCACAAAATTATATGGACTATTTATTAATTACAATTTCAGCATTGTGTTTTAAACTTTATTTACATTCAAGGCAAAAACATCAATTCACAGAAAAAGATTCATCAGTTCACGAGTTTTGTATCTTCCCTTGTGTGTCTTTGGACTTAGTGAGGAAGCCCACACAGACGCAAAGAGGCCATGCAAACACCACACAGAAATGTTTTATGGACTGAAACACAATGCCCAAACAATAAGTGTGTTCAAAAACCTAGTGATCTCTCTACATCGACATATTTTACGTTATCCTATGAACACTTTCCAGGAGGAAGGCTGTTTAAAATCCTAGATGCTTGTGAGATCTCTTAAATTTAAACAGTATTTAAACAGACTACATACTTTGGAAGCATCATAAATTCTCACAAAAAATAATAATATGGCAGAGTTGCATTTTCAAATGTATATGAATCATTGCTTTTTAAGTTGTAAATATATGTACAAGAGTCATTAATGCTGTCAGTGACAATTTAAGGGAGGTAGGCATTGGTTTACAGGCTAGCATTTTGTGCCCCCTCATCCCATTGGTTTAAATGGCATGAGGCTAATTGTGTTATCTTAGTAGGCAAAAAAAATCGTAATAGCTGTTTAAGTAATGTTTCATTAGAAGTCTTTCTACTGAGGCAGCTGTCTGTGTAGGCAGAAAGACAGCAAGGTAGCTCACTTGGTTTTCGAACATACCTGAATGTACTCTGTCCACCAAAACAAATTTTCTGTTTTTATAGGACATGATCCTGCTGACTGTCACCCACCTTATATAACCAAAAGTACATAAGCCACTCTTTTCAGCCACACTCATCGTTAACAGGTTCTCTAAAATAAATGTTGTCCTTCCAGCTGTGTGCAGGCCACTGAAGTTTCTCTAAAAAATAAAAAACATGTCTGCTGCATTGGAAAAGTCTGGACAAAGTGTGTGGTTCTTTAAACTCTGTGCAAGCAGTCACTCAAGAGTCACTCTGTGTGTGAATTAACCAAGGAACAAACTAAAAAGAATGAGTTGAGGGGCCGCACCTGCGTCAGCAGGGCCATGGAACGGGCAAATATACCCTCCATGAACGCAATCAAGATCCTTAGCAGCAGAAGATAAATTGGCTATGCTATATCAAGAACAAAAGTGAAGCAAATGCACAAGTAAATAGAAAAAAAACCCTTATGTTAGTTGCATATTGTTTCATTGTTTCTCATGATGTTGATTTTTTTTCCACAATTACGTGTTAGCATTTACAGTTATTTGCTACTACCACACTACAACAAATGACACAAATTACCCATCATTACTTTGAATCCTAGCAAATAAGGACTTGAAAATGTGTAAAAAGACGTCAGAGATGAGTGCCAGGCTTTTGTACAGATTAAATATGGAATAAGACATGATGTTGCTACGACTAGACAGAAACATTGTGCCGGTTTTGTCAGTGTTCCCACTTCAAGGAAGCAGATCGGTTTTGTAGAAGAAAAAAAAGCTAGCTAGTAGAAGAAGGACAGGTAGCAAGGCCATGGCAGAGGCATCTAGCCAAAACACTGATACGACTCCATCGCATTCATTTTTTCACATAGGCATCAGAAGATGGGATACATCCTTGAAAGAAATACAAGCGTACTATAATTTGATCTGAATGCACACCTCATACTTGTACCTGTAAACAAGGTAAAATGTTATTCTACTGACTACCCTCTTTCAGAGCACCAACTCAAGCTGTTTATGATGACAAGCATGAAGCTTTACATAGTATTTGTGGCTCCACAGTGAATGCTAAGTAGGCACACTGTGGCATCTTTGATTTGGAAACGGTGAAAAAAAACACCATAAATGTTTCTAACTGGTCATGGTCATCTATACAATTAAATGTCTGGGGAAAAAAGCACTTTCATGAAGTTAATCTGGTTGCCAACAAACTGGACTCATAATTACAAGGCCCAAGCAAGAAAAGGGGATGCCAGTGTGGCTCAAACCAATTTTCACGTAACTGACCCTCACCACCATTGTATTTGGCTCGGCAGATAATAAAAACAATCATTTCAATCATTTCTTTGTATCATAAAGTCTTTTTTAGGTACAAACAAACAATTAGGGGCTGTGTTGCAACCGGGAGCTTAGTAATTATGGACTTGTCTTCCCTCTCTCGCTCTCATTAAATTTCTTTCTTTTTTTCTTGTTTATCTGTTTTCAAAAACTGAATGAGTGCATAGGTATTTAATTATAGTCTGTTCAGGTGTTCACAAAGCTTGTGTTTTTCATTCGTGCATTTTAACCAGAAAGCTCTTTATTGAGTCAACTTCGATTGTGGTACACCTGGATCTGGGGGGCGAGCTGCAGCACTCATAAACTAAGCAGGTGTGGATATATGTAGTTTCGTGCAGAACACATGTGGAGGGGAGAAAAGAATGCAAAGAAGTTAAAAAATCAAAAGCTTTGAAAGCTGTGGTTACGTGGAAGTTCAGTCTTGTGCACAAATGAAGAAAAAGTTTTTAGCAGCCCCCTCCTTTTCTCCCAATTTAAAGGCCAATCCGCTGATGGGGGTGCAATGAATTCAAGGAGGGTGTTTATTCGCAACAGTCGCTCCCCATGAGTATCTTCTTTTTATCCCATACTCCAGTTGAATCGCACGTACAAAACCCCACCATGATCTCTCAAATTCTTTACAGGTGCCCCAAGAAGGTCCTTTTTCTTCCTTTCTTTAAATGTGGATTAGCCAATCCAAATGCTGGGATCCAATGGTGTACAAGTAACAATTAATGACCTTGCTTAAAGGCCCAATAGTGGAAATCTGACAGTAGTGCGACTTGAACCAGCAACAACTGCCTAGAAACATGTGCCCAAACTTCAGTGGATCTCTGTGCTTCCACCGATTTTTTACAGATGTCCTGGGAAACCAAGTCCTTCACTTTAGATCACCCCCACTCCTTAGTCTGGCCTTTTCCCAACCAGCAGACAAGAGGCAAATTTTTCTTTTCTACAGGGAGATCAGTAGTTGAGCATAAATTCAGGAGTCCAGTACAGAGAATATTTGTAACAATATAATGAATAATGCAACCATCAAAATTACACAAGCAGGTGGTGATACAAGTAAACAAGATTTTTTTTTAATTCTGTGTTGTGACATCTTTAAATGTAATTTGCCAGAAATACTAGATGTGGCTCTGCACCCAAGATGTCCTGGAGTGTCACCACTGTAAAAGGCCGTTGAGATATACAGTACAACCTGGTACCTGTAACATTTTTGGCCCTGTAACCTTTTTCTATGAGCATACATTTATTATTTGTTGCATTTAGGGGCACAATCGATGGCATTTGTAGAGCCTAAGGGAGATTGGAAGGACAGAGGGGGTTGGACCGATGCTCATTCACTAGGGCTGAAGTCGTGGATCTGGCAGATGAATCATCACTGCAATGTGAGAAAGTGTCCATAAAGCAGGAAATCTCACTTCTCCAGCAAGAGAGAACAGCCAACAAGCAGAATGAATAAACTGGACTTTTTCCTGTATTCATACCCACCAACAGCTGGGAACCTAAAAAGCCTCGCGAAAGCATCCCGTGTTTGCATTAATTCACCTCAGCACCACCTGCACTCCACCGCTTTTCCCAGTTTAACGCTTCCACCCGAGAAGTAACGAATGTCGCCTGCGGCATCCTTCCAGTGTTTTCATTTCCTTTCTCTGTCTATTTTGCTTTGTGTTGTTGTCGGGCTGTGCAGCTGGGCTTAAAAAAAAGAAAGAAAATGGGTGGCTGATCTCCGCAGAGTTTCTCCTGCAGCAGCTCTCCTCTGTAATTTTGACATGTCACTCAGACCACAACATCACCAATATGAGACGTTTAAAACCTCAAAAGAGCCAACTGGAAATGTTTCATATGCAATACACTAAACACTACATGGGCCATTCCACTGAATGTGTGCTAGTTGCATGTACAGTAAACACCCGCTTATTCACGGTTCAGAATTTGTAGACTCATTCACAGATTTCTCTATGGAACCTAACTACAATAATTTGCTAGAAACCCCCGCACAGTCACGGAATTCACTAATTTCCTACACATTTTTATGGAAAATATAATTTACTAATTTTGCAAAATAAATGTTCATGTAAATTCTGCTAAATGTACCATACTTATACCATAAAATGAAAGAAATCATGCTTGAATGAATGAAAGTAATGGCCTATTGGGGTAACATCAATACAGTGAGACGAGCCAGTCAGTGGTAAGTGGTGTAATAATGAAATGAAGATCGCTAAAATGTTTTAGCTGAAAAGAAAACCAACGTGTCGAGTGCTGTTATTTCAGAGAAGTCTCAGTTTTATCTTTAACAAACTGCTTTATTAACTGGAGCATCGACGTAATCAGGACGTGACCAACAAGTGTGATTTTCAACGGATGATTCTCAATACTGAACAACTATTATTACCATTATTCTATTTTCTATTATTACCATATTGTAAGCTGTAACTCCCACCTCCGCTCCAGGATCAGCCACTGATTGGTTATTAAAGTAGCTTGCTCCATACAATTTATGTTTTCACCACAGTGTATTTTGTAATCCATATTTAACCAAATCTGTGCAGTGAAACAGATATACACACTAGTGAACATTGAGGGCAGATAGCATATGTTCCCAGAACAGTTGACAGCCCTAGCCAAGGCGCCCGGGGAGCAGTTAGGGGTTGGGTGCCTTGATCAAGGGCCCTTCAGTCCTTCCAATCACAAACCCAGTTCTCTAACCACTAGGCCATGGCTGCCCCTAAACCCGAATTGATTCTACTGGACAGACTGATAGTAAGCACAAAACATTGCAGTAGCAAGTGAAAATATGTTTTGGCAGCATTTTGGGGGTTTAAATGATTAAAATTGGTATTTATAGGCATTTTTGTGGTGCGTCCATTATTCACATTTGTTTCGCTATTTGAGGCTGCTATTTGAACATAACTCCAACAAATTTCGAGGGCTTACAGTAATAAGATATAATTAAACTTCAATTTTTACCTTTGTTCAACACTTAATCAGGTGAGAAAATGCTTGTAATTGCACCTGTATTGCACCCATATGTGTGAATAGATAAATGAGTGTGTGATTTTTGCGCTTATTATGCATGCTCTGTCTAAGGAGTATTTTTTACTTGCGCCCAAGATTTGTGACACTGGATACACTTGCTTGCCCTGTCATGCTAAATATGAATATAAGAATCAGAAGCACAAAAGAAAAAGCTACAAAGCTGTTGAGGCCAATCCTTTGAAAACGTTCTGCTATATGGGAATCATGTCCTTACACAGGTGAATTTTTACTGTGGTAGTGATATCGCTACATTTGTTTGCTTTCCTGCAACAACTGTGTTTTAATACTGATTAAAGAAGAGGTAATACCACACAAAGAGCAGTGTCCTTAGTCTCAAACTTAGCCTGCAGTCACTGTCCAGCCTGCCATGTTCTTTCGATTAAATCATGGATGGGTTTTACCTGAATATTCGAGTTGCCTCAAACCCAACTTTTTGTTTGTTTGATCAAGGCTCAAAAATAGATTCAGTCTTTAACCGTCAAAGAACGCGGTCAAATTGTGTGTATAGTGAAAACCCTAAAGAAAAAAAAACAAAAAGTCCTGAAAACCTACTGTCCTGGAGAGATTCCCCTTTCCCAACTTCCACCAAACATCGTATGGCTCCCAGACTTCTAATCCAACCCTTCATAGATTTAATCAAGATTGTGTTAGAGTTTTAAACTATGCAGAGCAATGAGCCTTCAGTACTGGCATTGAACAGCCCTGAATTAATCCACGGACCAAAAGATCAATAGTGAAACTTGTTGCCATCAGTTTTATTATTGACAGATCAATTGCGCTGATGTGATGTTGTAGCCTATAATGTAGCATGTGGTTCCAGCGATAATTTCACTGCTTACTCACAGAAGTGATTGGTATTGATATTTGGGTGATTTCAGTTCAGTCTGCACGTGGTGAGTGCCTATCCATCCATCTGAAAGGTCTAGAGGTGGAATCTAGCAGGCTTTGAAAAATGAATGTGTGTATGTGTGAGTGTGTGTGGAGTGAGAACACCAGGATTAGAAAGACCTCAAAGAAGGAAAAAAAATCAGTCTGTAAATTCAAAGCTTTTATACTTCTGCTTTATTGCTAGCAGATGTTGGAATGGTAGCGTTTGGGTTCTGTCATAGCTCAGCAGCTGTTAAAATAAAATTAAATAAATAATAAAACAAAAATAAGAAGGAAAAATCTTCTTGGATCTCTCTCTCTCTAGTTACTTGAAGCAATCTCATTAAGAAACAGTGGAAAGGTCTGAATGTTCATGAAGAGATGAATCACAAGGCCTGGGATTATTACAGGACACACTGCACACAATGGCTCTATTTAACTTGTGCGACTTATTGACGAACGAGTATTTTAAGGTTCCGGTTTGAGCCGGAGAAGAAGGCTTTTGGCTTGGTTAAGCAGGCAAGAACAGACTTGTGCTTCCTGTCATTGCATTTCCTGAAGACAGAGGACATGACGGGGCTGGAGAAATAGGAGAAAGCAAAGGCAGGAGTGTCACCCGATAAGGGTGCATTGTGATTATTTATTTAAGACCTCCTACCGCAGAAAACAGGGCAGATGATGAACGGAGGTGGACAGCTTTTCCACCTCTGTCTGAGAACCTCCCTTAAAAATGAACCAAAGAATGATTTATTTCATCTCTACCATGGATATTCTTCTGACTTCTGCGGTCTCAGTTCCTATGTGCCTTTTGACAACCTGTGCCAGCTGCCCAATACCCCCTGTGACTGAGAAGGTCACATTCTTAGACATGTAAATGTTGCTTCTTCTTTAGACAGGCACAAATCAAAATAATATGAAAAGCATTTCTAAAGGGGCTGACTCAACACCTATGCTCAAAAGGAGGCACCAAATATTTTTGTCATGTTCTACACAGTGTTTACACAGTGGTTATATCACCCTGAATATTCTGTGGACGGGGCACAGTACACACACACACTCTGGGCAGCCAAGGCTCATTGATGCATGTGTCCGATCCAATAGATGAGCCACTGTAGCTCAGATTGTTGAAGTTAATGCTGGTTCAGATAGAAAGGTGTCAGAATATGCAGCACAGTTTGATCCATATGGGGCAGCATCGACCAGTCAGTTAGGAAAATGGTCATAATGTTATGCATGTTCGGTGTATACACAATGCAGATAAACAACAGAGTGATCAATACAAATACAAGACCTACAAAAATATGATAAACATTTCTCAATACTAGAGAGTTAGATGGATAATTATAATTAGATGTCCAACTAGATGAGTGTTAGGTGTCCCCATCTTTTAACCCAGTGCCAACCAAAACTTACTCCTTAAAATAAATGAAACAAACAAGCTCTACTAGATCTGTACTCAAACTGAATTAGACTTTAATGACCAGACTCATTCTCTGTTGTTTTTCCCTAAAGCTCTGTGCCTTCTGCAGAAAATCCTTATTGTTTACAATCTTGGTCTAAACAGCCCTGTTTCCCATGATTACACTTCTTCCCTACCGACCGGCCCCATAATCTTTCCACTGTCTCATACTGATCTACCATTGTCTATGTGTCGGTGTTTCTAACCCAATGATTTCTTTGTCACTAGTGTTTCCGTCTTGTCCAAACTTCTATCTCCTCACAGGCATTGTTGAAATGCTACGTTGTGCTACAGGGCCTGTCATGTCTCTTCTAATTATGCCCACCAGGGATCCCAAAAGTCCACTGCACCCAATCAACGAGGATTGTGAGAGTGCACAGATTACTTGATTGCAGTCTGAAAGAGACTAGAAGAACCAGGATGCTTTTCGCTTCAAATCATGCTGTCAGTAGATGTATGCATCTGGAATGCATCTACAGTAATCACTTATGATTAGATTTTGTTAATCAGATTCACTGATCGGATTATTAAATCAGATTAGCAAAGGTGAATCAATGTTTAAGAGGGAGGACTCGCACCTCAGAGTCCAACACCTGAAGGAATGATGGAAGGAAAAAGTGCAAGCTATTGAACAAAATAGAAAAGCAAGTAGCTAAAAGGCACTGGCAAAAAAATCAGGTAAAGAAGGTTGCCAAGAACTAGTGCTCCAGGGGTGTGTGATTTAATTTTCAGGAAAGCCAATATATAAAACCTTTAATACCAACTAAAACCAGAATTTAACAAGTGGCAAACAAACGTCACAAACT
>JAYDZG010000009.1:11384590-11397249 GCA_034509265.1 Microcambeva bendego | reverse complement strand
GGAAATTTTGACTAACTGATTACTAACTGAATTACCGTAGGATTGCTCAAATCATTAAAAACAATCTTTCAATCTTGAAGTTCATAGCAAATTGTCTGTTATATCGGAATGGGCTCTTTTCACGGGCCGTGATTGTGCCACCTCATCTCATTGGTTTGAATTGCATGATGCTAACCATGTTAGCTTGGTAAGTGTTTAAATAACCTGATTTATAAGACAGCAAGGCAGCTCACTAAATCTTAAAACACACCAAAGTGAATGAACATTCAAACAGCAGATGCTGTTTTTTCTGTGTTTTCTTTATATTTTGTAAATGTCATCATCAAAATGACCCCAAAGGAGGTGCAGAGAAAGTGAAGTGTTGAGAAATTGAAATAAAGTGAAAAAAAAGATTGAACATATGAACATTTTAACTAATGTCGGCTCTTGGCTGACAACGATACAGCTACATAGTCTGAATTTGGTTTTATTCAATTCAACCAAATTTAAAAAGAAGCACATACTAGAGATTGAGCTACTGTCTCCAAATCCCTCATGTCCTTGCCTTGTCTATGGTATTCGAATGTAGTGGCTTTAGAAAAAGCAAAATACATCTCAAGCAACAAACATTACAATCTGAGCAATTGAATTTTAACAGCCTTGCTCAAATGCCCAACAGAAGCAAGCTAGCATTGCAGGGGTTTCAACCAGCCGAGTACTCGTCCAGGCTTGCCCCAAGTAAAGGTTAAAGTTGTAAAGGTGTAAATCATGTATTTGTTTATCCAAAATATATTGTATCTGTGTCACTGCTGGTTAGCATGAATGGAACAGTGTTCCTGTGTGTACAGTCACTAAGAGAATGTCTCAGCACTGCCCGCTGCACACATGAAATAGTCTTTCATCACCTAAAGCCATCATCGGAACAGTCTCTCATAAGCAATGTGAACCGCGTATCCCAGTGCAACAGCAAACGTGATGAATCCCTGTGGCGAGCAAAATCCGACACGACACGCAGTGGGGGGTGGGGGGCTCAAGTGATGGATTTTCCAGTCTGGACGCGTGAAAAGCTCTTATGGATGTCGAGCTTCCCTTGACACCTATTCAATTTTCCATCCCGTACCAAGTGACCTAATGCATCTCCATCCAGCTTAAAAATGCAGAGAGAGTGTGAAAGAGAGAAAGCCACTGAGAAAGGTAGAGAGAGCGAGACTCGTTAAGAGTGGGTCTCTGAGACCAATTTAGACAAATAAAGCATGGAGATTTTTCGTTATGGAAAGAAACATTTCTTTCAGTGGAGCGATTACGCTCAGACTAAAATACTATCATTACGAAAAAGACTGCGCAGCATCAACACGGTCCCATTGCCTTTCCTCTGTCCACGTTATCCTGGATGGACTCCACTCCCTTTCCACAATCCAGTTCATTCGGCTGCCTGATTAATCCCGACGAGAGAGGGGGAATTTTAATCCCTATCCTTCAGTAAAAATGAAACCCCGCCCATCCCCCACAGCCGCTGAGTAGAAACATCTGGATGAGCTGTGTAAAACAGGAACATTTTGTACGCCAGATGATGCCACTGACACAGACTCCGACAACTGAATGGTTAAGGGACTCTGAAAATGAATCAAGAGTTTACAATTTTAATTCATGGAGGACATGAATACCATCAAATGGCACCTCTGGTTTCAGTAATCAGTTATTTTTTCAAATTGCCCAGTTATTGCTGCTCATTGGATGTATTATAAAAACCTAAGTGTGCTGTTGAATTCACTACAACATTTACCAAGAAGTACTTCCATAGTAAACAATACCATACTCTAAGCAGACAGCAGTTCAAAAACATTCATCTGCTGAAACCCTGTAAGAACAAACATTATTATTTTTTATTATCTTTGCAAGAAATTAATGACTGTAATTAAGTAAGAACATGACAGCTAGCTTAGTAAAGTGCTGAGTAAAAAGAAAGGTTTTAATCATTTTTTAAACACAATGAGAGACTCAGATGGTCTGACAGACAAGGGAAGTTCATTCCATTACCACCATAAGTGCAGAGAAGAGCCCTGATGCTTGTCTTCCTCGAGTCTGTGGTGGAGGGGTTCAATGAAGCTAATGATTCAACTGCTTGTGGCAAATAATGCTCATGCATTTAAGCTCTGGATTATTCAGCGAAGACTATTCTGGTTTCTAATGATTTTGACTTTGGTTTGGTATTCTTACTCATTTGCTTTTGTACATGCTTATACGTTTTGTTTAGAGTCCATTTTTTGTATTAGTTAGTTAATGTTGAGCTTTAGCATGGATGGTTTAGCTTATTGTCTAGTTTAATGTGTGTTTAGATTAGCATTAGCATAGGTTGTGAGTTTGTGTCTGGTCACATCTTTTATTATTAAATATCTTAAATGTGCCACCCCTGACTCACATCTAAACCAACTTACAATGAGACAATATTGCATTTTTTTAAAATAGCCTTTTATTTTTTTAGTATTTCTATAATAATGCAATGCTATTTTGTAGATAACTTTAATGTTATTTTTTAAAAACATTTGCTTACTGGCCAGTAAAACTATGAAAAAAATTAATAATATTCATCGAATTTGATATTGCAATGTTATTGGGATGTATCTTTCTTTTTTTACATTTCTAGGCATTTACATACTTTTAGACAAACTGTTTAGAAATCATTTTACTATTATTATTATTATTATTATTATTAGCTGATTAACGCAAAGGTAAAAACAAGGCCAGTTTTGGATGTGTTCTTTTCCACCCTGTAAAAATATCTAGACAATAGGAAATCACCAACCAGGATCAGTCAATCACACAGTCAGCAAGCCAGTAAAAATGACAGTGGTGCCTTGTTTCAGTCAGATATCAATATGTACCTGTCCGATTGTCAGCGAAGAGAGCAGACTGATGAGCTATATAACGCCATCTTTTTCTCTCAATAGAACTGCTACAGAAAGAAGCTTTGATAAGCCACAGTGGAAGCTTGTAAGGACGTGAGCGGAAGCTAGTGAGAGACAATTGGAAGCTAATATACGGCCCGAGTCATAACCAATTAGATGCAAACAATAGCATAACACGATCTGAAGTGTTTTGTTAGCGCCTGATTGGAAGCGACGTGCTGATACAAAGCACCCGGGAATAGCACAAGTGGAGCATGGCACGATTGGTGGGCCTTCCAGTTGCCAGAGCAGCACAAAGAAAAGAGTGAATGCAGGAGTAAAGATCAAAGCAGCAGGTTTATTGAAAGGCAAGAAAATGTACAGGAGCGAGTATGAAATATTGGAGGAATATCTGTGAAATCTTAGACAGATTTCATGCAGTGCTGTACGTGTGTTCGCACACTGATGCTGGTGCCGATCCCTTTTTTCAAGTAATGCATTGAAGGTCGGTTTCTCACTCTGTCACTGTGCCAGAAAACCATATTTCTAAAATTAAACATCCACAATTAGCACTTATAATACAAGATCTAATCATTCTGGGAGTTAAGTGATGCTAAGGGACACAGATTATGTATCTTTTTTTTTCCTAGATATGCACACCAACAACACACAACACTAATATGCGGAATGAACTACAAAAGTAGCAATTTATTCAAAAAGTTTGAGAGATATCATGTAGTGTCTCTTAATCCTCAACACAGACCACTATAAATCCTTGATAAACAAATCTATAATCAATGATACAGAATTTACACTTTGTGATAAGCATAGTAGTAGAGCATTGGTTTTAGATGTATTGTTTAATTGTTTTATGATTTTAACATCATGTTTTCCACTGTCTTTACATTCATGTCTGGATATGTAATTGCATGTTTCATCAATGAACTTATGACGTTTAATGTTAAACACAGTCATGGGCAATTTCATATCTCCAATTCACCTCAGTGGCATGTCTGTGGAAGGAAACCTGAACTCCCAGGGGAAAGCCATAGAGCATGAATTCAGGTTAATTGGTGCAATTTGCTATATTGGTGTGTGTGTGTCTGGCCTGTGATGGACTCACCAACCCAAAAGTTGAAACATAGTGTGAAAAAGTATTTGCTCCCTTACAGATTTCTTATGCTTTTGCATAAGGATTGGATTGACGCAAATGGACATGAAATGTCGTTGGTAAAATTACATTTGTATGAAAATATAAGTCAAAAATGACTTGAAGCAACAGTAGAATAGTAGAGGTATTGCTGTAGTTCTAAATGTATGAGAAGTGCATGAGTCAGACCAGAGGAGCTTAGAATAGCTGAATATTGATGGCTGCTTGTTTGGCAGTCACAAGCTTTGGCAAACTCCACCATGATTTATTGTGATTTGTGAGTAGGAGTCCAGAAAAAAAGTTTCTCTACACTTATGGAGAATAATTTGTGTTTGTTTGTATAATATATGATTATATATATGTGATCTCACTGCTGAGATCTAACATGCAAATTGGAAGCTCTTACTGTCTGGATGGATGCCAACACAGACATGATTGGCCAAGTCTGACCATGAGCTTGGCAACATGAGTTCTCAATGCTCCTTAAACAGTACATCTGTTGGTTGGTAATAGATGTGAAAAAATAAGAGATCAGTGCGTCTTTCTTTCTGATAAAGATGAAAAAAGCCACTGGATACCACACGTATTGGATGATTAGTGATTCTCACTCATTTTAAAGAAAACAGAGTAAAGATCTGAAATAAAGAAATAAAGAACAGTCTAGTCCATGAATTTGAGGTTGGTGCTGTGAGCGGAAAGCTCTGAATAAGCTTTCCATTTCCAATTTGAATAGCCAGCGTTCAGCGATGGCAGCATTAATCTGAGTAATCAGTGGAATTACAAGGAATGAACCCAGATCCACTATTGTGCCCCATTCAGAAGGTGCAAGCCTGTCGCAGAATGATCAATACTCAATTATACATCGGCACTGAGCAACAAGAAGATTCAGTAAGCAGAAACAATGTGAGTTGTGCAGAGTTCTTACTCTCTACAACACTTTAAAAGAACAGTATGCACTTTCTGAGCGTTTAATATAAGGTACGTTCTTTCAGCAATGATTTCGCAAGCTAGACTTACCATACATCAGCCTGATGACATACTAGTGAAGGATTAACACATCATACAAGGGAAAAACAGCTCTAGCCATTATCTCTGCACAAGTCCCAACAAGGCAGTGTTCCTAATAAAGAGATTTGTGGACTTCAAAGTATTTCAAAATCCCAACACTGCTGCTCTCACTTCATTAATACAAACCACAGATGAGCCCCAGTAAGTAATCAAATACTGGAAAAAAATAATCTGTATGGAAATCTTCCTTTAGTTTAGCCGAGGGCTTAAGATACTGCACTAGTAATCACAAGGTTAAAGTTCAAGCACCACGATATCAGGTGGTCACTGTTGGGCCCTTGAGCAAGTCCCTTAGTCCTTAAATACTTATTTTATGTACTGTGACAGTAATGTAGGTCGCTTTGGATTTTTTTTAAAAAAGTGACTGCTAAATGCTAAAAATGACACGTTGTAATCACATGATTCTCTTGTCTTTATATTCTCTTCCAAACATTGAAATTGAGGTGTTTAAGTATCCCAACAACACTGATGCACCTGCTACACAAGCTGGGATCGGCTCCAACCAAGAAAGTACTCACTCCACCTGAGAATTAAATTCACACACCTATGAGCAATTTAATATCTTTTGTTATTATTGTCTTTAGATTGTAAGAGGAAACTGAAGCTTCCCTTCCACACAGAAATGACCTGGACTCCATCTGTGAATGAAACCCAGGACCTTCTTGTTGTGAGCCTTCTTAGCAATCTGGAAGTGCAGATTTCTTTCCAGACCTGAACAAGTAAACACGATGACTGGTCCAGGGTCCCACTAGGTGGCTGTTTAAAGGTGCGGAGTTAAGAGTCGGGAGCACTTAGATGAGCGCATTGCAACCTTGGTGTCACGAGATCTGAAGCAGTGTTTAAAAGCTGGCATGTCAGGTGGCATGCAGGGTTTAGTGCACTATTAATGTATAGTAATAATAGACCTATAGTGCTAGAGTGCAGACGCCACTTCCATGCCGTGCCCGCGGGGTTGAGAGCTGCTGATTTGCCTAATAGATGTATGATTAATAGAGCACGCTTGTTTAACATCCATTACATCTCATTTGTGTGGCATTTAGCCAGACCTGCATCAATGAGGGCAGGTACGGACCTAATAACGACTAGCATGGCTATTGAATGGCCAGTCCAGTGGCACGCAGTCTAGCGGCCTGACACACTTGACCCCTCCACCCTGGCTAGTCGATGCGCCACGGAGCCTCCCAGCATCTCCATGGTGACAAGCCCCGGCCAAACAGATGGCCTTAGTGTGTTAAGCGGCAATTAAAGAGGGAGCGAGCATGGGGAGCGCTATAAAAAGGAGGGGGGTGAGGTAGGGGAGAAAGTGGGTCAGGATCGGGAGGGCTGGTGCAGGGGCTTTTATTTTGCACTCACTTTTTTATTATACACTCACAACCACTCACTGACACATCCCACCCCCTTGACACACACACACACACAAACGGCTGTGTGTGATGCATTTGTGCCTCTGCATACCCTTGCATGCCCAAATGCACACTTCAAAACACAAACACTCTTCCAGAACTCTCTCGCTCTCTACCTCCAATATAAACAACCCCCATGCCTGCTTCAGGATTAACGATAAACCGTGTATTACTATACCCAAACAACAAACAATTCTATTGATAAAAGCCAAAGGCGAGGGAATGTCAATTCCAGCTGTCCATCCCTATGTCCATTAATCCTCTGAACCAGGGATCGGCAATAGTGCTTGTCCAAGGGTCACATATTTCTGTTCCGTGCTAACTAGGGCACGTCGTAGCGCAGCGGTTCGAGTCACTGCCAGGTTGTAACTGTTGGGCACTTGAGCAAAGTTCTTGACTCTCAGTTGCTCAGATTGTGTACTGATGCAAGTCACTTTGAATAATCAAAATCTATTTCCTGTACTGGAACTGCTGTAAGAATCTCATTTCTCCCATGGGAGATCAATAAAACAATTTTTTATTTATCTATTTTATATTTCTATATTTGTCAATATAGGCAAATGTTCTATGGACCGCTTGCACAAAGACAAACATTTTTATATGTTAGATCCATGAAGCCAAACGTTTCATGCAGAAGTCATCATGATCAAAAAAACATCTTGGATTCATTTTGGATGATGCTCTTGGCTGTCCAGTGCAGAGTTCATGACTGATCAGCTGACGTTCCCATGATGCAAAAACATATCTTAGAGACCGCAACTCGGATGACTGGATTGCTCACGCTGCATCTTAAAACTAAGCATTAAATAATGAAACGAATGAATGACCGTTTAAACGATATGTTGTAACCATATGAATCAAACATGTTGTTAGCCAAACCTTTCGCAGTATTTCCATGATGTAATGGGTCCGATTTGGACTTTTTATTCAGTGCTGGATCAATGGAAAGAATATAATGGGACTTCAGCCTGGAAGTCTTGCATACAGGACATGGTCCAATAAAATAAATTAAAAGCTAGAAGGAAAAAAACTAACATTTGGCACAGGAAGAGGGAATCGGGGGTGGGGTAAAGAAAGTGTGAATGAGTGAGAAGGAACACCTAACAAGCTGTAAAAACTTAATGGTTTTATATATATTTATATATATACATGCAGCCATTCCTCCCGAGGTGCTTGGAACTGAGCTGTGAGCAATAAAGTTTCCAGCGTGGCTCATTCAAGTGAGATCACTCCAGGAGCACTCTGGGCTCCATCCCCCTTGCAGCCGGGGTGTAAATCTAGCCAGCGCTGGAATAGTTAGGACATTCACTAAGCACCTACACACACACAGAAAACAAATCATTTTCCTTAAAAGAAAAGGAATGGCGGTTGAGTTAAAGGCGTGACGCTCTGTAAGTTGGTAGCATGAATGGGCTTGATTCCAGATGCTCAACAGTTTATTGGAAAGGACCGTCACTGGGAAAGCTATGAGCTCATGATTTGCATTTGTTTTTTATTACTGATTCAGTTCACCCCCTCCAGCATCGGTTTCTTAATTGTTAACAGAGTCACAAAAGCGATTTACTGTAGCGCAAATGATATCTGGCATACAAGGCTAAGCAAATGAAGAAAATTAGCTGCTTGGATCTATGGTGAACCTCTGAGCACATGGATTCAGGTTGAAGCTCTGACCATGTAGATGTACGTTAAGCAAAATTTCTTCTCATAAACACATTACAAAAAAGAAGAGTTATGGTGCTAATTAAGCAGAACAGTAGGAGAGGGTCAAGTTCCCAAAAGCGTAGGACGCTCCTCCACTGTTTCGAGCTCAGCCTATCCCACTATGTGGGATTTTTGTTTTTCATCTGAGTGAGTTTGTAACCCTCCCTCAGATCCTCCAGATATAGCTCTTGGCATCAAATGAAACTCTGGAGTCTTGGCGCTTTCTACTAACAAGCTTCCTTCGTTTTCCTCAGCAACGTTTAAACTAATTCTAGCTCCCTTACTGTTTAATGTTAAAACTATGCCAGCTCTTCCGGTTCTATGCCAGACAATAACCTCCCATGTAGCTGGTCTGGCATATGGATGCTTGTCAGACAGCTAAAAATAATAGGAGATATGCTCTATAATCCTTTTTAAACAGGACCAACTATTTTACAATCTTTGCTCATTCATGTTTTTATGCTCAGTGTTATTAATACAGTGAAGCTGTATGTATGGGTATGTATTTGTTTGTTTGTATTTTAACTTCATGGTTTACACATTTGGTTAAACTCATGACACAGGGTAAATCTTAATTACATGAGTTTCATCAGTTCACAAATTATATACATGCACACCTTACACAGAAAGTACCCGGACCGCCCCATTGTGGGATCGAACTCAGGACCATCTTGTTGTGAGGCGACAGCACTACCCACTTAGTCACTGTGCCGGACAATACAATTTATAGAACTTTATAAACCTGTTAGCAATGAGTGTGGAAAAAACTGGACCATAATAGTAAAAGGGTGAGCACCAGTTTTGCCAAGTAGTCTACATTTGGTGTGTTTATCATGCAAGTTTAATTTGTAGATTACTTTAGTCGACAGTCTCTACTCTACTTATGCCTTCACTCTTCTGGACAAGCTCATAAGCATTTGTCTACCTTCCTAATATTGTGTTGTGTTGGCAAAACAGTCTTGCAACTGTGCTGCACTGTGTATTCTGACACCTTTCAATCAGAACTAGTGTTAAGTTCTTCAGCAATATCAGCGACAGTAGCTCAAATGTTGGATCACTACACATGGGCCAACGTACATCAATGAGCCTTGGCCACCCATTTCCCTGTCACTGATATGATGAGTTGGGAAGGTAATGTGCTAGTAGCTAGTACTACAGTACTATAAATATTATTTTCATTTTAATCAATGGTTTCTTGTTCATTAATACACCAAGTATTTAAAGCTGTATGAGGCATACATATATTTTATTCCCCACTGTGAATATTTTGAAACTCAGCAAGAGGATTAAAACTAGGTACCAGGAGTCAGGATTACATTATGCATGGATGACAGAAGGGTGGGATCTGCAATAAGTATGGAGCCAAGATTAACCATGGGGGAGGGTCTGTAAGTACAGGCAAGAAGTGAGGATTTATCACTCAGGATTTCTCTTCAGGATCAGAATCGTGACTGAGAGCTTGGCTCTGTACCGAGAGTAAATGAATTTTAAGTGCTATAAGCCTGACCCCTGCCCTCTGTCACATGAATGATTACGGAAACGTCTCCTCGGGGGAATTGTGGATAAAGAGCCTAAATAAGCAGAAGTAAATGAACTCTCTCTTAATTACCTAAGAAAAGTCATGGTTCCCTCAGTCTCATTACCTGCTGGATCAGGTTACAAACCTGGTTGTATGAGTTGGCACAAGACTCTATTATGAGAAATTGCCATGCAATGAACAAGGAAACTATTTATTTCTTTTAACCTCGACCTGATTGGTTGATTTCTTAATCATAAAATAAACGTCTTAAGTGTGCATTTGTACCAAGGGCAAGAAATTTTACCATTTTAATGGTGCTCTAATAAATAATGGAAATTTGAATCTAATCTAGCAAGGAAGTTTATTACAAGTGACTGGGGATGTAACAATGCACCATAAGACAGTTAATAACCATTTACCCTGTAAAATCAATATTCACCTTAAACAGCAGACGGCACTGCCGAAAAAACACCTCGCCTGATTGACGCCACTGAAGCTATATGCCTGGTTGTCAGGTTCTGAGTTTTCTTGCAAAATTTCAGCTTCATTTTTGTTTCACATAGTTTGTACCTACCGCAGAAATAGAATGTCATAAATGCAGTATTTTATTTTTAAGGAGAAATAATAAAAGAAAAAATGTGTCTTCAATTTTTAAAGTGAACTTTCCCTACCCTTACGAACACTCATCTACTCTTCTCAAATTCATTCTTAAATCATCCACATTTCCACTCTGGTGGTGTGTGCTGTTCTCCTTTAATCAACAATCCAGTCCTGCTCTTCTGACCTGACGCCAACAGAATTGTATGTTTTATTTTAAGCCATGGCTGAGTCTCACCTTGTTGCAATTTTAAACTAGTGGTTTGCTCTAGATTTAGTGTGGTGATGTATTGATCTGAGTAGGTTCACACATCATTAAACCAAGACAATTCACTTTTTTAGCCTCACGAAGGGCAGAGAAACAATAACTGGCGTGCTCATGATCATTTCGCCTCCTCTATCTAACAATCAAAGCCTTCTTATACATGTACAAAAACGAGCCATTGAGCCGTTGGGGGTGTGCACACAGCACGGGGGTGATTGGGAGGATGTGTGGGTGCACATTAAGGCCAATCTTTTTCCTCAGCCAAGTCACACAGGAGAATCAATACCTGATGACATTAGTTGCTTTAGCATTAGCCCCAACTGACCACAGCAGGATCAATGCCAAATAGGCCGTCTCCGTCCAATGGCTTTTTTTCTTCCATTGGTGTCGTAAAGTTCAATGCTTGTTTGCAAGCAGGTTTGTTGTATCATTTATGTTTTTCTAACCCTGTAACCCACAGACAAAATTTTTGCCATCTGTAATTTTCTCAACCTGTATTCACACGGACATCAGCTCCACTGGAACATCTTGCATTTTATTCTATAAATTATTTAAACACCTAGATTGATCATTTTGATCACTTTGGGTATGTCTGAGCTCCCTTCACATTTTCAGCATTTAGCAGACACTTAGATCCTAAAGGATTTGAGTAGTCTAAGTAATTGAAGTTTAAGGGTCTTCCTCAAAAGCCTAACAGTGGCAAGCTGACCGTGGAGGGGTTTGAACCAGCAACCTCTTGATATGTAGTCCAGTTCCTTAACCACTAGGCTACAGCTAGGCCGCTGCTGAATTAGAGAGAATTCTAATTATTAGAGAGAATATAATTATAAAACCAACGAGCTGAGACAACATAAGCTGCTAGTATGCCAGCTTACGTCTCCCTCGCCTCCCGAAAATGGATGAATTGACTAAATAAATGACATTTTGTACAAATTAAAAATCTATGATAATTTATGAAAATGCTCGACGTTCGTCCGTCATATTGGCATTTTTAGTGAGAGAAGTTATGTCACTCTGAATGCTGGAATTTCACCACTAAGGAAGAATCTTAGCTCACTTGGTTCTCAGACAGACCCAATTTACCCAAATTACCCACACTAGGGATTATTGATATGGCATCGTTTTTATGCCAGATGCCCTTTCTGACACAACCTTCTTATTCATCCTGGCTTGGGACTGGGACTACATCCTAGTTTGACCATTCTAGTACCTAGGGTGATGCCCAGCCGGAGATGGCAAAGCAGGGAGTTCGGATTCCCTGTGCTGGTGTGTCCACCTGGGTGTAACAGGTAAAAATCAAATGTATCAACTAAAAGCTATGACTTCATCTTTTTGGTAAATCAATTCATGTCCATGGCTTTGGAATGCTGATGGTCGGCTGTCCAAATACTTTTGGCTGCATTTTAAAAGACAACAAAATATTAAAAAAAACTTCCTGCAGTATAGTTAGCTGTTGTCAAGAAACATCAACTTCAAAGGTCAATTACATTGCCATAGCAACTACAAGTAACCATTTGTCACATAATGTATATATATACACTGACCAGGCATAACATTATGACCACTGACAGGTAAAGTGAAAACACGAATTATCTCTCCATCACGGCACCTGTTAGTGCGTGGGCTATATTAGGCTGCAAGTGAACATTTTGTCATGAAATATTGATTTATTAGAAGCACAAAAAATGGTCTGGTCTGCAGTAGTCAGTATCAATCAAAGAGGTTCAAGGAAAGAAGAGCAAAAGGGAGATCAACACAATATTAGAAGGGTGGTCATAATGTTACGCCTTATCGGTGTATAAATGTTAGTTATTTAGCCCATCAGGCATCGCCAATCATGTCTGTGTAAGAACCCAGCTGGCTGATAGCACCTGCTGAGAGTTCTTAAGCAATGCTTGTTGATCTTCTAGATACTGTGACAGTCTCGTCTCTGAAGCATGATCCCAATACCGACAGTATCGAAGAGGAATGGTATTGGCGTGATAAGATCTCAGCCTTGTTTCACTTGTCAGGTCAATGTACTGAAACTTGGCAGGGCACGACTCAGCAGGGGCTCGATACGCAAACACACAAACACACACACACACACACA
>JAYDZG010000009.1:11364160-11379924 GCA_034509265.1 Microcambeva bendego | reverse complement strand
ATGGGTTGTTTTTAAAGTCTGTTAGTCTATAGATTAAATCTATTAAACTATTTTGACCTAAGAACTAATCATATTAATAAGTCAAGGGTCCACTGTAATTAAAAGCCCGGAAACACCGGCAGAAAAAAAAAAAGAATGAGATGAAGAGATTATTTACAAAGCTGGTGACCATTCCATTTAGATGATGAATCCCAACAAGAGGGATCTAGTCGGTGACACATCGAAATGCAAGAAGATAAAAAGCAAACAAAAAGCTATTATGGCTGAGCTCTCTTATCGAAGTGTGAGATGAAAGGTGAGAGTCTTACCTGCGTGCGTTCTAAATGAAGGCAGGAGTCACTAAGTCGGATTAATACCGAATTAAACCGGTATGAGGGTGATTGGAACCTGGCTATTGATTTGGCTTTCTTTAGCTGATATAGCCAGCAAGCAGAACAGGATTTCAGGAAGCGGGAAATGGGCTTAAGAGGACACCGGCACCTCAGAAATGGTATTTGCAATTGCTTTGCCTTCGGGAAGTACGACTGTGACAAAGAATTTCCAAATTATGGAAGTTTAATGGTTTTAGTTTATCTTAATCACATCTGATGATGGGTATCCAGATGTGATTGAGTAGAAATATATGATGTATGCCCTTTTAACTAGTGACAACACACAGCATAACACATTACAGTATAATGCATCCTGATGTTTGTTTGTTTGGCTTTATTACCCTATCAAGGTAATTGGCTTTTTCATGTCAGACATATCTTTAAACTGTAAAATATTATACATTCATATAATTTGATTTAAAGTAAGACTTTCTGGAGGAATCCTCTCAAACGGTTATTTTATTTATCTCAACGCTCTAAAAAATGTCTCTTATGATTTTAAGAAAATGTTTCAAACTATAGGACAATGCTTCTTAACCCATTTGCTAAAGACAATATGTAAGATCTATTGTGATGTCTTGATCTGCGTTGACCCTTTGGTCCAAGTAGACTTTTAGTCCCAGTACTGTATTTAGTCCCAGGTTCTGATACTGGTCGGCATAATTAGCTCATGCCAGCAGCAGAAAAAATTGGCCTCAAGTCTACAAGGGTGAGCAATGACCGGTTTACATGATGGAGTGATGGGACTGTTTGCCCAGAGGTTGGGGTTGGGGTGTGTCCATCAACCAAAATCAGAAAAAACAAGATAATATACATTCATCATGGATTCAACACATTTCCCAAGAGCAAAAACACATTTTATTTTCAACTCAACTAAAAATGTAAGAAAAATATGAACCATGTCTGGGGAAAAAGATAAAAAAAGGGTTGAGAAACTCTACAATAGAATGTGCCCTGCTGGCTTGTTGTTTTAGCAATAACACTAAACGTCTGAGCTTTTCCATTTTTTAATGAATATTTATAAAGTTTAAGAATAATAGCTCTGTGGTTACATATTGATCTTCTTTGAAACTTGTTTTAGTACAAACGATGTGTTTAACATCAGTTTAACCAGCATCATGCGTCTGAGTAGCCTGGGTTTGTTGTAGCTGAGGTTTGTAGTTACAGTATACCTTCCCATCCATGTGCTGACCTTCATCAAGGCAGAAACTGAGACGTGTGTATATTAAAGGCCTCCAAGGGGGTCTGGTATGCAATGCAAAACATCACAGCAGTGGTTTTCGGATCCAGTGTTTTTACAGTGTGTCAGATAAAGCATATCCTCTGCCACACGCTGACTGTTCTGAGAAAGAAACATTAGTAATATATGAAGAGGTTTCGGGCGATCTAAAACATACACAGGAGATGCATTGACTATATTACAGGGGACGAGCACACTAAGCTACTTTTGTTACTTGGATTAATAATTTAAAGGTTCAGCATTATCCAGCAGTTACACTGGAATTTGTCATTTCAACAAAAATGCAGCATAATGTAGTCACATCACTTGAACTGCAATGCAATATTGATGAAACCAGATGGAATATGGCATAGTGCATTACACAGATTGCACATCTGTAAATTTGTAATGTAATTGGTGAGCAAGTTTTCAATTAATGATTGTTGCCATCAACATGTTTGAATTTATTAGCAGTTTTCATATTTAGTTCCTGTAAATAGCTAAGCATTGCTACTCTACGAACATGCAATTCTATTGTTTCAATTGCTATGACAAACTAATCACAATTTCCAACACTGTACAAACAATAATCAGCCATAAGATTATGGGTACCTCACTATTATTGAGCCCCACCCCTCAAATATTTATAATTTTTCCTCCTTCCACCTTTGAGGATAAAATGTTCGCTTGCAGCCTATTTTTATTTTCATTTCATGCCTAGTCGATGTATGAAGCAATATGAAAGACTAACCTAACCTTCGTTTCATTTTTTGCTCATTTATGTAATCATTTTGCTCATATAGCCACATTTGCTAAATAAATATATTGTACATTATTTGAATCTTGGATTACATAAACAAATACTGAGGTTTCAGAAATTCAATAGGAATAATAGACATCTCTAAAATAGATAAAATGTCTCCACAGTGGGACAGATTTTGAGAAATATCTCGAACTGAAACATTTTTAGCTTCTGGGTGACTTCATGCTTACTAGGTCCTTAATTCTGGCATCATTACACACTCGGCAGCCCGAAGCAAATTCAGTGTGAATGTGAGGTCTTTTTGGGCTTGATTACTGCTTACTGCTGTTTGTGCACTCAGCTGTGCAGAAGAAAACAATCTACACTTTGATTTTATTATGTACATGTGGAGCTTCTAGGTGATTTATTTATAAAGGGACATTTGGCCTTTGCTAGAAAAAAGAAAAATAGGGCAGAGCTTAATGTGCTCTTTTGGCTCCAACAAGCACTCCTCATTGAGCGACACACATTGAGTTAGCCTGCTAGGGACTCTCCAGATAAGGTTTTTTTTTAAACCATACAAGATTTTTCTACTTCTAAAATTAAAGTAATTCATTGTCACTCCCAGAAGGCGTATTTGATTAGACGTGTGTGTATATGTTTGTGGTCAGCAAGACTACCGTTATACAGCTCAGTCTGAAAAAAAAAACCTTTGGCTAGCAAAACTTCAAAACACTGAGGCTAAATCTGTGGCAGAAACAATGAACGCCATCTATTCGGATACCACTGTTGCAGATTAGCAATCTACATCTGTAGTTTAGTCTGTCTGTCAGAGCAGAGTCTACTGAACTGGCAAACATTGTACTTGATACTTTTGTTTCTAGCTGGCTCTGCGTAGCAACGTTTCAGCTCTCATCTACATCAAAGCAAGTACCGCTTATGATTCATGTCTAGCTGTAATAGAAATTGACCGACAAAAAGTCATTGAATAAGGTGGAGTTGGATTATCTTTTTGAAGTAAATATTTCAATAGGCGAAATCATATTGAATGTATAATGTGCACAATGTTTATTATATTATTGTAGCATGTTAGAAGCTTTCTCAATGGTTTCTGGGTGTAGGGCGGTTGTGGCCTAGTCATTAAGGTGTTGGGCCCTTGACCAATGCCCTTAAACCTCAATTGCTTAGACAGTATACTATCAAATGAACTTCTAAACAATGTCCAGATTGGTTAATAGTGTGAGACTAGATAGTAGTGTGGTCATTTGCTTTTATGATGTACACATCATTTACAAACTTGGATCACTGGCTTTTGTTGACATGTATTTGGACATGGTATAATTAAACTCCTCATTCTAATTGTGTTTTAGTGACAAAACATAGTTTGTGAGACCAGACAAGTCTCATCTGTGACTTCTCCTGATGGTAGATGGTGTAGTATGCAAAACGCCCTATTGCTGATCAGTCATTTAGTGTACAAAGATCCAGATGTGTTGTGTGAACTGATGCGGCCACTCCGTAAGTAAGTGCCTTATTGCATAGAGTTGAAAAAGATGCCGTTGTTGGATTTAGATGGACTGAAAGAACCTCTATCTGGAAGCTAGATCTGTCAGCTTTTTGTTGCTTTCTTTATATTGTGACTCATGTCCCATGGACTCATTTCATTCAGTCATTCTTTGTCTGCTTTACAATCAGTTACGAGTTACGAGTCACTGATTAGGATCTAATTCACCGAGCAAATAGCAGGAAACAACCTGAAAACACTCCAGTACAGAACAGAACACACAATTTTGGGCAATTTTATTCCTATAAAGCTGTGAAAATGATGAATTAATCCTCTCAGCTTCTCCTGTTAGGGGTTGCAACAGCAGACCGTGATCCGCATTACTGATTTGACAAAATCTTTATGTTGAATGCTCTTCCTAATATAACCCTACTTATATATCTGAGCACTGCAATGCACTGGTTTGTCCATCCTAGTATTTAAAAGGGCACCCAACGAATTGGCAATGAATTTGAGTTGGAGTGTTAAGACTCTAGACACTGGTGTGAGTCTAACTCACTTGAAGGAATACAAAACACTGACAGAAATGATGAATGCCTGCATGCGAACATGCCAGCTGGGTTAAAATACACTTATTAATAAACTAGTCTTAATTGTTTATGAAAGTGTGACTCGCCAAACACGCAAACTATTCGCCTCTTGCTGTTCATCTCTACCTGACAGCGCTTATCAATCCATCAGTTCAATGAAAACACGAACCCAGTCACGGCAGGACGTCTGGATCAAGCAGTTATTTGCATTTTCGGATCCTCCATGCAAATGTCTGCTTAATTACTTAACACATTAAAAACAGATCAAGCAGGAACCCCCGTGCCAAATGCCACGTCATACGTCGTTGGCGGATTCGAGTCACTCTGTAGTACAGACAGACAGGCCGAGAGAGCCAGTGTGAAAGGACTCGTCCATCTTCCAGCATCTCGTGGGGTTAAGAAAACACACGGTCCGAACTGGCTGATTAGCTGAGCAGATTTTTCACTCACTTGCTAACTCACTGACCCTCTGGAAACACACCTGTTCCTGCTCAACGCTCTTCACGCTTTCCCTGCTTTATCTAGCCATTTGCTCTTGAAAAAAAAAACATATGGTTTTGTACTACACTCGTACAAACTCTAGCATGTTACATTACACCTAATAAATGTTTACACACACTGACGATCCTGTTGTTACTACATTCGGCCAGTTATCATGTTTGTAGCACACATTCACCCACCTTTATTTATCTCCGTTTGACTTTTATCCCAATTTAGTGAAGACAATCTGCTTCTGGAGACTCCAAGGAGGGACACACTCCCTCTGATGTGTGTTTGTGTGTGTGTGCATGTGTGTGTGTGTGTAGTCCGACCAATAATTTCTTATTCACCCATACTTCAGTGTATTTGTGTGCGAGGTCGACTTCATGTACAGGTCGAGAGCCATGTGCCGATCTCTGCACACTAGAGTCGAATTTTTCTGCTGCATGTATTAGTCAATTATCAGCCTAATCGAAGATCTTAGCAACGGTGTGCTAGCTATGAGGATGAAGTGATGCACTTCAAGACACTTAATTACCCATGTAATTATTCAAATCTGGTTGACATCCCTACACATTGCCAGGTTGTTGTTTTGGGGGTTTTTTTTTCATCCAAACTGAGCTTATTTTCAAAAAGTTTGTACCGCCCAAAAATAAAAGGGCATTCATTATTGAGATGAATAAAAGATCACAAACACAGTATTTTATTTCACTTATTATTAGAATTAATCATGAAAATAGCCCAGCACTAGGCCTAGCACATTAGATGACTGACTCGCTTCAATGGAAAATCCTTGAAATGGTAAAACCACAATCAAGAAAAGTGTTTGTTGGTTGAATCGGCAACTCTGGTTGAAATGTACTGGTGGAATGAAAGGTATGAAGACTTAGTTTAAAGGCATCATCAATTACACTCTGAGCAACAGACAGCTGGCACGCCTGCCATCTACACCGAGTACCTGAGTGTGTCATTATATGCTCCACATCAAGCGCTCACATGGATTACATTTACAAACTAGACAGATCACTGTTTGGTAGGCGTACATTTGGTTGTTTGTCATCCCCAATCAGAGGTGTTTGTTTATCCAAAAATGGTTAATCTAACTAAAATTAAGATGCAGAATTGAGCTCAGAAATCACCTTAACTTGACAGTTTTTACACAAGTAAGAAACCTTAAGACAATGTGTATTCCACATTTACATTTTCATCATTTAGCAGACATTCTTATCCACAGTGACTTACAGAAGAGCATCCATTACATTTTCATAGTGTACATTAACATACTCTAGTTAAAGTAAACAATTAACAACATCCACCGTTTTGAATACATCCTTGTTGTATCCCTAATTGCAACAATTCCATCTGATGGGCAATTTGAGTTCTATGCCTTTACATGCACTATGCTGTATGAGGACTGTACAGATAAAACAATTCAAGCTAATTTTCAACTCGACTTTTTATAGTTTTGTGATTCCAGCTCCAATCTGAACAATCATTTTTATTCAGCTTGTTGGGTGCAATATATTACGTACGCTTGTGGTAATAACGGCCTGCTGTAATAGCTTTCCATACTATTAATTTCAAAAATGGCTGGGCAGACCACACAGATTTTTCTGCTTGATAAAAGGAGCTGCACTATTCTGACATCCATCAACTGCTGCGCTGTCGCTTAATGCTCGTCTCAAGGCGGCTAAGCGCCCCGGAACATACTTAAATGAAAAATAGATGCTATTCCATGATTAAAGTCTAGAGCTGTAATTGAGGGTGGTACTGAAGTATTCAAATGCAAACTGGAAAATGAATAAATTTGCATATTTTATTATATCTGCAATAATTAGTAGATTTTTATGAATAACGGCTTTCCGTGAAACTCTTTCTACAGATTTAACAGGAGATTGATTGCTAAGATTGCACACTGGCAAGACTGCTGAACGTGTTCAACATGATACAGAGTTCATAAATCCTGGCTAATAAATAGGCATTAAGGCATTCCAGAGAGATGAGAATGAAAGCGGCTGAACAAACAAATAATAACGTGTTTAATAAAAAAAAAAAGAATTCACACCAGGTCCAGCAAGATTTATGTACCGAACCCAAGTGGTGAGGTCGTACACTATGAATGGACAAAATTATTTGGATACTTCTTTGGACAATTCTTTTCTTCACACGTTTTTACAGGTGTAATAATTATACACTACCTATTATCCAGAGCAAGGGTGCCCACACTTTCATGGCTTGAAATGTTCTTGGTATGTTCTCACATCCCACAGCTGCTAGAGGGTTTGTGGGGGAGGACATACAAAACAAACCAGATCAAGGTGGTCCATTGGATGCTCAGGTGGAGAGACAAGGGAAATTCAGGGTCCAAGGGTAGACAACCAGTGTGTATGGGTGTATGCGATCTGCAAGAATGGATAAAAACCCAAATGGTTTAAGAGTGCCTTTCACAACTTATATTTCCACCAATCAAGCTCATGACACTGCAATTCCTACACTTACTACTATTCGAAAGTAGGTGGTCATAATAAAGAGAAATGACAGTGTATAAAGAAATTATGTGCTTCCAAATTTGCCTAAACAGTTCAGGGAAGGTCCTTTCCTGTTTCACTTCCTGTGCACCATACACAAAGTGTATACAGGCACATATAAACTACTAGGGATGTAACAATGCACCATGAGTCAGTTAAGAATCAATTTACTCAGGTTTAGTTCAGTTCAGTTCATTTTTTATCCCCTTATCCTAATAAGGGTCAGGGAGGGGTGCTGGAGCCTATCTCAGCTCTTAAACGGGCGCAAGTCACATGGTAACAACCTGGATGGGGGGGCCAGTCCATCGCAGCAATTTACTCAAGGTACGATTTAAATCAGTATTCATGTTTAATGAATCAATCTGCACTTTTTTAAGTTAAACAAATAAATAAAAGGAAACACAGTCATACTTTGTCATACAAATTCCCATAAGCATACTTCAAAGTCTTCTCAGAAGAAAGATCTGGAAAGATCACAGATCTTGCTATTTCTACACCATTTGTTTTCGAAATGCGATTTCAGACAAGCTCATGGTCAGGTGTCTGATTTTGTCCATAGAGTCCATATTTTTTACCATAAAACAATTATTCTTCAGAAGCACCTTTATTAATCTATGACAGCCATGCTTCTCACTAGCAGGCCTGTCGACTTTCACAGCTTTCCTTTATTTTTAACCATACCTAATTTAATTTATCAGCACGAATCAAGTCCTTCCTCACACAAGTCAGATAAACACACACACATACTTTATGATGACAAGAAAGTGTGTATTAAATTGTGAGCTTGGTTCCAGATACCAACAACCTACCAGGACCTTAGTCAAGCTGTGGTCTGTGCTGCACACAGTGATTACTCTGGGTGTTAGCTGGTTGCCATAATAATATTTAAAAAATCTAGCCTTGACTAAAAAAACATTTGGCCTCTAATCCTCTCGTCGAACTTAAATCAAAACAGCAAGGTCGACAGATTCCTTTGGATTAGTACGATTGAAATAACATTAATTACATAATTGAAATTAAGTCATTATGAATAGAATTCAAATCTTGGCGTGCTCATCGGGGTGGGGATGCGCCCGTCAGGCAGACGTGCAGATATTGGCACGGTCGGGTCCGTAACCCACGCTGAACGTGTGCAATCATTGTTCCGAACGATTGCTCCGAATAAGCAAATCTCATTCGGCAGCACTTACTCGTGAGAGATCTGCGGCCCGGCTATTAAATCAAGCACCGGCTTGTGAAAATGAATTTAAATGCTATTAAGCGACGTCATTAATCAAACAATGGCTTCTTTGCCAGATAACAGTTAATTGGTTAATTATTAACACCACCCCCATGAAATAATGAGGTGTTAATGTTCACTTCTTAAAAAATTTTGACAAGCCTCGTTTGAATGTGTTTAATAGCTTTACGAATATGTGCTGTATCAGACTTACTGAAAGATACTGTAAATTGCCCATAGTGAAAGGAACTTACAATTTTAATTGGTTCTGGAGGATTGTTCATAATCTGTGTCAG
This sequence comes from Microcambeva bendego, assembly GCA_034509265.1. Taxonomy (NCBI): domain Eukaryota; kingdom Metazoa; phylum Chordata; class Actinopteri; order Siluriformes; family Trichomycteridae; genus Microcambeva; species Microcambeva bendego. Next base: position 11,370,975 of record JAYDZG010000009.1, on the reverse strand, counting down.
ACCTCACAAACCAACCCCTTGAATGCTCTTTTGTGCTATATAAGTCTATTTCCCTTAAATTTAAAGTTATAGAACAGACATTACATAATAAACAATAAACACACACACATAACATTTCAGTATAGAGTGTATAGCCACTACACTTTCTCTGCTCCTGCTTTGAGGCAATTTTGATTTGATTGAATTTTAGAAAATATAAATATAACACAGAAAAAACTTCCCGTTATCTAAGTGTTCAAAAACATAAAAATGTGCCTTGCTTACTTACTGCCTAGATAGGGAGCAATCGAATTAGAGTGGATTGTAACAAGACACTGCCTTATAAGGTGGGTCATTCAGATGCGTACTAAGCTAAAACAGTAAGCATCATGCCATTCAAACCAGTTTGATGAGGCGTTAGCATGTCTAGATGCCTCTGTACATATGAAACCGCAATAAGAATTTATGTTAGTAACCCAAAATGTTTGTATGTTCATAAGTCGAGGGTTAACTGTAGGGGAAATTACCAGTTGCCACATGATCTGCACCGGTCAGTACAAAAGCTGTTAAACACGCGCACAGCCTTTGCTAGTCTGGCTGTCATTGTAGGGGTCACAACAGGACCCATTTCACTAAATGTTTCAAAGGAGGTTTGACTTTTATAAGCAACCACTTTGACCCCAAACTGAGTGACTGACCCCAAGGTGAATGACTGAATTCTTGTGTTTGATTGTAAAGAAAAGTAAGCGCAAATGCCACACAACAGCAAGTCGCCCCTATCAAAGAAACTGGATTCTTCAATTTGCTGGATTTTGACGAGCCCTGTGAACAGTTCTGGGTGTTCGCTGCTGCCTTTTCAAGCACTCGACACTCACAAATTACAAAACCTACTTCAAAAAAAGTTATAAAAGGATAAAAGGAAATCCAGCCTCATTCTCCAGGCATATCTCTCATTAAACAACTTCAAAGAACATCAAAACTATTACCTTTGCCAAATCCTGGTCTTTAATTGGCTGGCTATTTGATCAAGAGGTATAATTGACACAGCAAACACCACGCCAGTGTTATTGCCCGTCCACAGCCATAAAAAGCTGCTCTGTCATTTGCTTCTTTTGTTTCTCCTTATCTAGTACTGAACATCAGGACATGTTTTTGAAACCAGTACAAATAAGCACCGCTCAAACCTTGTTTCTGCAATCGATGGGATAATTAAAGCACGGTGGAGATTCTTACAGACGTTTCTCTTTTCCCTTCCCGCTCTGTGACTGAACAGCTTCAAAGAACATAGAACCCTGATTGGCTTTCTCCAGAAACTAATCCTGATCTCCATCGTGAGCCGAAGGATCATCGCACAGATCAGACGGAGCTTTCTGATCAAAGAAAGACCCTCGGCATCGTCTCATCCTCGCAGGCATGTCCTTCTAATGGAATGCTTGCCAAGATGTAAAACCAAATTAAATTTTGTGGGAATGCTTTAAAAGGTCACATGATTATTGAAGATAATGAGTGGTTGCATTATTTTCACAGGTCAAAATCCTTTTGGCATCTACAAACAAAAGTGAAGGGTTTGAACTTCTATTAAGAATTAAAAGGGATAAGAAGCTGCTCGTTGATGCAATAGGCCTGAAATCAACTTGCTAAGAAGTACATTCTTTCACAGGACTAGCCTATGTCTAAAAAGTATTTGCAAATAAATAAACGACCAATTAATCCAGGCAAGGAATCCAGGGGGCAGGGGACTATCTGAACCCAATATTTCTGGCTATTTGAAAGTGAAAGCCTTTCTTGCACAAGACCCTGGTTTTACTGGCAATCCAACTAAGAAAAAGGAACATCACGCAACTTCTGGAGCAATTTGTTTACCTGTGGCAGCTCTCAAATCAAGCTGAAACACTAAGGTAAGCTTCTAGAAATACACCGAGTGCAAACATCAGCAGAAAACCGGACAGGATCGAATGATTGGGGATCACGGCTTTGAATAAATGTAGGCATAACAACCAAGCAGCTGGAGAAGGATGCAAATGAGCTGTGATATATAGAAACGCTTCCACCAGAAGCAAATTAACACTTACTGGATGCATCATAAATATTAATTAAACTACAGTTTGTCCAAAATCATAACAGAACTGCTTAGGTAAGTAGCCCAGGTGGAGAGGTGAGGGTTTTTTATAGCACACCAGGGCCGCAAGTCTGAACTTTCCAATTTGATACCCGGCATCCTAGTCACTAATGCACAAACCATTGCTGTTTAGTTAAAGTTCCACTTTTGAATTATTTTGGACAAGGTCTCATTTTCCCACACCTTGCAGTTTAATTAGTAAATTTTTACATATTTTCTTTTTTTACAGTATTGCCGGATGTTAATCATTTCATGTGAGATACAGATAATGTAGATGTTTTCACATGATAACAACAAGAAGCCATAACTGAGCATCCACAGTTATATTGATTTTGAAGTGGAATGCGATGCTAGCAGTTTAAGAAGACAACCACTGATCCTCTGAGATTCTAAAAACGTGTGTAAGGTAATGCATGAAAATGATATAAAACCTTTCAATAAAAAAAGGTTTTGAACGAATCCCCAGAACAGATCCCAGAAGTAAAGGTGCAAATAAACTGTTATGACTAGAGGTGTATTTCACTTTAAACTGGCACTATTGTTTTTAGATTTTACATTTACAAGATTATTTTCATCACTGTGCAATGATATTCGTCATCCACATTTTAACCCAATACATGCATTGAAACACACATATACACACTAGTGAACACTTAGGGGCAGTGAGCACATGTGCCCGGAGTGGTGGCAGCCCTAGCTACGGGGCCCGGGGAGCAGTTAGAGGTTAGGTGCCTTGCTCAAGGGCACTTCAGTAGTGACCTGCCGGCTCTGGGAATCAAACTGGCAACCTTCTGATCACAAGCACAAGCCCAGTTCTCTAACCACCAGGCCATGGCTGCCTCAAAAAGTGAAACCAGCATTGTTTGGCATAGTTTGATTCATCGGAATCTTTTAAAAAAAAACAATCATTATTTAGATAAATAAAAAATAAGAACAACTACAGTATTTGATTTTACTTTTATTCTTTAAAAGAAATAAAAGAAAACGGACATAATGTGTCTTTAATGACATTTTGTTTAAATAAATCAAATTGTAATAGTAAACCAAGTATCTTGCATCTCATCACAGGTGGAGTGTATTGTTACATCCCTAGTTATGACAGTTTGCTCACTGATCCTAAAGAAAGATTTTTTTTGTATTTTTCTCTCCTTAAACACAGTCAGTTTAAATATGTAAGAGAGCAAAATCAAGATTTACTTGGCATCTCAACAGAGCAGACATAGGCACCAACTTAAGGCTTTAAAGAATGGTCTCTGTGGAGATGCCAAATAGTGTCGTTAAAAAGAATTTTTCCATATGCCATCTGCCACGCATAGAAATAGGCCATGTGGTTTCGCCCAAATGGCACGATTTATTTCAATTACGATTTGCCAGCTGAATGATCCAGAGGCAGGATTTTTTTTCCGATCACATGAATTAATTCCTCCTTTGCATTAACAGAAGGGGACCACCGCATTACCACACTGCATTAAAAAGTACATAAAGACACATTTCCTATTCACATAAACAAAGAGAGCCAACAAGAACAGCTTTAGGGTTCCAGAAGGAGGAACCCGATGAGGGTAAATGCTGGAGTCTAGAAGGAATATCAAAGAACATCTGTTTTAGACAATATTAACTTCAAAAAGTATGGCAATTGTAATTAATCTAGTCTAGCTCTAAGCGTTCTAACATACGCACACATCCCAAGGAAACCCTATTCCTAAAATCAACCAATCACACATAATTGTCCTACTGAGACTTAGACCATACAGAAAGTGTGATAAGACCAGGTCGGAGAACATCCTTTTATGTTTAATGTGTGAAATCCATTTGTTTCTGGAAAGAGTTAACAGAGAGGCATTCCAACCGTGCTTCTCAATGAGCTGACATGCTGTGAGTGAGTGATGGTAAAACGAGACCCAGCATGTTCACATAATTCATCTTGCTTCTTTAATCCTCAACTTTGAAATACTGCTTGCTCTGCCATACATACAGCTGTGCTTCATAGTGTTTTGTCTTTTGAAAATCTAAAATGAAGTCCACATTATCTTCCGTCGATCGCACATGTGGCTTTTACAGAGCGATATGTTTGCTTCATGAAGACACAATAGCACTGTTCAAAGACTCGCCTTTTCAGTTGTTAATAAAAAAAAATTTGAATGTGACATGTGCTCTGCGAAGAGTCTCGACAGCGGTCTAACCTCCTAGTGCTGAATTTGACAATAGGGAGTGGTCGAATTGTATACTCGAAGATCATCCAGCATGGATCCTAAAGAGAGTGACACTTTGTCTGAGTGCACCGCCTCGCCCAGCTGTGCCTGCATGAGGATCAGGAATTCTACAACTTGCAAAGACGAGTCGTAACTTGCAGCCAAATTGCCGGTTATTTCAATGGTTTGGAATTATCTTGGAACGGAAGGTTGTTACTTAACAAAGAATTATAGACAATGAAAAACAATGTCTGAAAAGCTCATGACGACCGGTTTGCAAAGTAACAACATTTCAGTGCAAATACCAACGCTGTGAGTGCACGGTTTTTCTCCTTCCACTTTGCCAGGATTGTTTGTATAGATCACATAAATTTTAAACGAGGGCAAATAGGAAAAGAGAACATGAGTAGATACAGGAAGTTTGCATAAAACTTCATTAAGAAGAAGAACCTGTATTCATCATATGTACATACATGGTGTACAGTACAATGGTATTCTTTGTTCGGGTTTCCCAGTTTTGGATCAGGGATCGGAGCGCAAGGTCAGCGATTGTAAGGATCATACAGGGTTAAGGGTCCGGCTCAAGGGCCCAACAGTGTCTTCCACTTCCGGGTTTGAATCTTCAGTGGATAGCACACAGTTCTACCCACTAGACTACCACTGTCCCTTTAAGGCACATAATATGACTATCCAAAGCAGATTTCAGTACAGTCTCGGTAAACAGTCAGAAAAATTGATGTCTAAGGGCCATGCCAAAGGGCCTAAGAGCAGTAAACTTGCAGTGTTGGGGCTTGAACCAGCAGCTTTTTGATAAATAGTACAGAACCTTAACCACTAGGCAATGCCCCCTTAATACTAGGGGGCAAAAGTTACATTCTAGGTTTTCTTTAAATTTGACATTGTTGTCAAATGATGTATTGAGGCTCATGCTGGATAAAATGCTGGACGGGTACTTCTTATTCTACAGATGCCTAAAATATATGAATTGACTGACCAATTTCCATAGCTGCATACACGCCTGACAACCTGACACATGGTCACACCCAAGTCTTCTCTGTCGATTAGGCCAGTAACTATTGGAATACTCTTCTAATGTGCATAACATTTATAAATTGTGACTCTACATTGGTACCACTACAATGCAATAAATGAACCTACATAACCTCAATCAATGCTGATGGGTTACTATTCAAATTTGAAAACGCTGCATTTAAAGCACTAATTTAAGCCACTAATTTAGATCACAAAAGGACATATTTGCTTTCTACATGCATGTATATCCTCGATACGATGTCTCACCTTCTTGCCAGATGTATAAAATATATGTACATAACTCATGTGTAATTTAACAGCTGTTACTGATATGACTTTGCCAAAACCCATATTTCTTTAATCACATTTACATTACTGCATTGCACATATATAGCTTGTAATGTAATGTTTGTTATACTTGAATGCACAAACAATGGCATATAGTAGCCCCATCTACATGACAATAAACAGAAAAGTGTTTTGATTATAAGAGAAACAGATAGATGGTTTCTAAACACCCTCCGAGTTGGTTCGATAGATCATATTTAAAAAAATTCCTTTCCCTTTAGTCATTTTGTGGTAGTTATTGTGGTAAATCATAAGAAAATAATCATATTAAAACCACATGAATAAACCGTATTAATACACTAACTGAACGTTATCAGTATTCAATAATAAAAAGCACTTGATGTGTCATTTTGATATGCAGAGATAAAAATCAGTTAAAAGGGATGTCCATGCAGTCACGTACACATTACTTCGTTCCCAAACTAAGCTTTTCCGGCCCGCTGAGCTCAGTGCAGTGAAAATTTAGGGCAAGTCTGTTCAAGCCTGGCAGCCGCCTCCATGTCATCGTTAAGAACTTCAGAGGTCAAGGGGTAGAATCAATTGGGAAACGTGCTATTGTAGGGTAGTTTATTACAAGACGCCCTACAGTGAGCAGTGGGGTTGCTGGCCAACTCCCACAGGAAGAGACAGCTGGGTGATGGTGCTTAAAATTCAGGTAGATCTAGATCCCGTCGTTCCCAAGCTGCGGTCTATGACTCACAGACAGTTGTGCCCATGCTTGTATTCAATGGACCTATTATTCCTATACAATAGCTGAATAATATGCAAAGTGTGAGAATAGCTTTTTGTCACTGTTGAGTACCACTGATCTAGACTTCAATGAAGTATAGCTTCACCGGTTGTTTAGACTACTTTCAAGTAAACTCTTTATGCGGGCGAATGTCACAGTGGCTCCAAAGTCTATACAGACTGAAAGCCAGCAGGGAATTAACTTGAGAAATATGTGCAATCCGGAGTAGCCAATTCACCTTATGACATTTATGGAATTAACAGGAAACTGGAGTAAATGTAGGAATTCCAGAAACACCTGAAGAGAACATAAAAGCCACATAGCTAGTAACCATATGTAGGGGTCAAACCTGGAATTCTGGAGCAAACATTACCTGATGCGTGACAGTGTCATCCTGCTGATTTATTTTTTTACA
>JAYDZG010000009.1:11300681-11312791 GCA_034509265.1 Microcambeva bendego | reverse complement strand
ATGTTTCACTCACACAATGGAGGACTAAGCAGCTATAAATAAAAACTTAAAAAGAGCATATATAGTATGCTATTTTTTGTAAGAAAGAAAAGATCAGGGAGTCTTAGGGAGTGTCAAAGCTCAGCTGTGCGTTAGCAAACAGCATGCATGCAGCTTATTACCCCGAGGGCTCCTTGTCAGCTCTCTCATCAGAACAGGGGCACATGACTCTGGATATGCACAAATATATTAAAGTCTCATAGCGGATCAGAGACAGGAGGCCTGCCGGCACTGATTTATTCCACATGACAGAGAGAGAGTGGTAGAAATATAGACCTGCAGATAAGAAAGTTTGTCAGTGCCATCAGCAGCACCTCCAGGATGCATCAGATAAGTGATGTTAAAAATGCAGGCATGGTTACCTGTTTGTCCATTGATGGACACTACAAGTCACACACTGGGAAGAGAAAGGTGGGGAAAATGGTGGGTTTTCAGGAAAGAATTCAGTTTGTCTCTGGGATGAATCCATATTCACAAAGAAATGTCTGTTCATTTGTGATTGTCACCTTCAGTTAGTCTTTTTCTCAGTATTCACCAAGAAGAGAGAATTGTTTACATTATTAATCTAAAACCTGTTCCTGAAACGGAGGCTTTAAATCACACACACACTCACATGCTCTTTAATACAAACACATACAACAAATGTAGAACATTCAAACAATGTGAAACATTCAAAGCAATACAGTGCATCCCGAAAGTATTCACAGGGCTTCACTTCTTTCACATTTTGTTATGGTTTACTTCAAGGATGTCTCTGTACATTGCTGCATTCATTTTGCATTCATTTTGCCCTCAACCCTGACTAGTCTCGAAGTTCATGATGCTGAAAAACAAAACTGCAGCATTATTCTTCCATGACCATGCTTTATTGTAGGGATAGGACTGGCCAGGTGGTGCCTGGGTCCACACATGACGCTTGGCAATCAGGACAAAGAGTTCAATATTTGTTTTATCAGACCAGAGAATTTTGTTTAGGTGTTTTTAGGCCTGATTGGTGGAGTGCAGCAGAGATGGTTGTCCTTTTGAAAGGATCACCTCCAATAGAGTACAATGCTGAAGCTCTGTCAGAGTGACCCTTGGGTTCATGGTCTCCTCTTTGACTAAGACCATTCTATCACGACCACTCAGATTGGCCAGACAGCCAACTCTAGGAAGAGTCCTGGTTGTTCCAAACGTCTTTGATTTATGGATGATGGGGGCCACTGTGCTCATTTGGACATTCAATGTGTCAGATCTTTTTCTGTACCCTTCCACAGATCTGTGCCTATCATCATTGATGTACGCGGTGAGCGAAGACTGTTTGTCCAATCCCCCAGATGAGCTCACACTTTTGAAGTTGATGCTGGTTCTGATAGAAAGGTGTCAGAATACACAGTGCATCACAAATGGCATCAAAAGTGCCAACAATGGACTTGTGAGCATCAGGATTGGACTTTTATAATTTTATAATAGCACCTTAGGAGAACATTTAAATCTTCCAATTCCTCAAATTCAAGCAGTTTTAGAATTCCGTGTTAAATTGAATTTTTAGCCATGTGATTTGATCCATTTTATTTCAAAACAGGTATTTAATGAGAGAAAGAGAAAATGTTTAATCATGAGAGAATACGTTTTAAGGATTAAGGATTATAAAGGTAATTAAGGATCTTCCAGTAAGTGATAAGTCTCTCTGCAACCTCAAATTGAAATGCTTCAACGGTAGTGATCTTGAATCGACTGGAATATCTGACAGAAGTATGTAAGGAAAACATTATTGGGGGCAATTAGTTAAAGTTAAAATGAAGCTGCGGCTCCTGTGTTACAAATTCAGGCTCCGTGCTCTCAGACCTCCTAGCCATGTCTATGGGCCCCTGTTTGGTGGTCCAGCCGAAGCCTAGTGATGGGGTGCAAGAGTCGTAATCTGAAGGACGCTGGTTCAAACCTCACCTCACTGCTAGGTTGCTGCAGTTGGGCCAGTGAGCAAGGCAATTAACCCACATTGCTCATACTATATACTGTAACTGTACTGTAAGTCGCTTTGGATAAAGACGTCTGCTAAATGCTGAAATTGTAAATCGGTCACCGGAAGCACGTGGCTAGGAAGGCTTTGTTTTATAGGCTGGTTATGCAAATGATCCACAGCTGTAGCTCATTGCAGGATAAGTGTAAAAACCATTTAAAGAGAGGCAGCTAGAAGATATTTTAGTTAAGTTGACAATATCTTTCTCATGCTGTTCAAGGATTTGATTGTCATCTGTTCATTTTATAGTATTTAGAAATGTTGTTTAGTATGAACGTTTTGATAACATTTTGGCATACATTTCATTTTTAGCTTTACCATTGTCTTAGCTTAGGTATTTTAGTTATTTTCCATGATTGTTTTATCAAATAGCCTTTAGTAAATAGCAGTTAACATTGTTCATGTGTTTGTTGTTGTTGATCTGTAGCCCGTTGTTACAGTGTGTGAGAAATAAATGGCTTGCTCAAAATGCCTTTAGCATTGTTTAACAACGTTATTCTTTTTGCAATGGTATTACTCTCAGTATCACGATTCTTATGATAACTAGTTGCATGGCATATTGGGCAGCCGACAAATTCACTTTTCAATGCTAAATGTTTTGTTATACGTGATTGATTTTCCAAAATTAAGCTGTTTCCCTGTACAATATATTGCTTTGTGGAGGTCATATACTAATCAAATCGTTAAAAAATATCAATATTAAGTCAGGTCAAAATTGTTTGTATAGCGTCCAACAGACGGAGTAAGCTGAGAGAAACAGTGGCAAGAAAAAAAACTGCATAAAAATTGCAGGATAATAAACCAGCATGGACCCCAGAATTTGGATACATAGGATTTAAACAATTATTCATACTCAATACTTTTTAATCATTTATTTAAAAGACTACTTGGGTGCTGTTTGGGTATCTTTCTGGGGTTAACAAGTATGTAAGTCCCTGAGTTATGGAGGTAGGTAGCATACTTTTAGACAAAATTTCTATAAATGCGTTTAAAAAGATGGATGAAAATACTTTTGAGAAAAAAATGATAAAATTCACCTGTCAAACCATCAGTACCAGGGAGTTTATCACATTTAAATTTTTCATTGCATAGTTAATATCTTCTAAAATGAAATTTTGTAATATATTTTAAAATGAAGTGCCACAAAGTAATTTATTGTAATCACTAATGGGTATAAATCCTTTTACTGAAATAAAGACAGCTTCTGAGGCTGAGGTGGATATTCTGAACTTCATTGTTCATAACTTGCTGATAATTCTTGAGCGATTGTTTCTTTTTAAATGAAGTTTAGTAATGACATCATTGACTCTATGAAAGTTTTCTAGATTCAATAATTTTGCTCTCCTTCCTCCATTAATTTCCCTCATGACTGAATCCCTTTGGGCCTGAAGCTTGTCTGCAACATATCCTTTATAGCTCTTTGTTTTTCTGATAGTTTATTGGGTAAAATAGAGGAGATGGACACTTTCTTGCACCTATCTGATCCCAGTCAGATACTGTCATTTCTCCTCTCAAGCAACAATAATCCATGTCTCAATGAAACCTGATGAAACTATCAGAAAAAAGCTAAGACTGTGAAACATTAAATAAATACCAAACCTACACCATTAATGTTTTGCAAAACTTTTTCTCCCCATACATTACGGTATTTTTATTTAACTTACGGTCGAGCTGTTGCTCATGTGACACATCTTGCCTTACAATGTGTCATTCAAAGTATCTACAATTGAGAATATGGGAGTCAATCAAATGTTATGTACCAATTTTAAAGCAGTTTAAGTGTGTTTAAACAGTATTTTTAGTTGGGGCAGTAGCAGAGGTTTTTTTTTACAAATGCTAAAGGTTTAAGTAAATCAGTGTGTTTAATTTCTGAATGGCCTAATTACATTTAGAGTTATTTACATTAAGCAACAGTAAGGATCGGATTACACTTTTTCCGCCCTTCCAATGTCCAATCAACTGATTTGGGATTGGATCAGTGCCAGCCCCACTATATGTTGGTGTTTGTACCAGTTTTTCTTATTATTTTTCTTAGTAGTCACTAGTACTACTAGTGCTTTCATAATCAGTGCTTTCAGGATATTAATTTTGTCCACTTGGTAATAGTTTGCATAAGTTTAATAATTATCATGATCAATAAGTTTCTAATGAGCCTGATTATTGTTCCATGTACATTTTAAATTACTAGGGCTTTAATTCTCCATATGTCAGTGAGAATTTGTTTTGACATAAAATATGTTAGATAATTACTCATGTTCACATCTCTAGAGGACCATCTATCATATTTATTATTGTCAGTATTTGTCTAAAGACTTACACTGTCTGGTCACATTATTATAACCATTTTCTATTTTTGATGGCAGCAGCTCATAGCTCTTTTAGGAAGTCACATTTTGTGAGCTGCCTTGGTGGATAAAGGCCTCAACCAATTTGGGTATGAATCCATCTTTGCAGATCATACACCCATACATGCTGATTGTCTTGGGATTGAAGGGATTAGAAATGTCCGACATTGGTTGAAAGAACATGACTAAGACTTTCAAGTACTCCCTAGCCCTCCTAATACAGACTTGACCCCAAATGAGCATCTTTGGGAGCATCTTGATCATGTTCTGTGGGCTGCACTGCGGTCAGAATGGCCTTATTATTTCACTCCCAGCCTGCCAAGCTGCTGATGTCACTCCAGCACATGGAGGGTACTCTAAAAAATACCTGGTGCATATAATAATCTGACTCTGCAGTATGTTTTTATAATATCCATTTAATGAACAGCTCCTCACTAAAGCAAATTCTCAACACAAAAAATGTCTGTCTGGGACAGTATAAGTAAAAAAAAAAACAGTTCCTGATCAGCAGCTATATCCTATCACCCATTCACCCTATCTCAGTTGTGACTTTCAGAAATCTATGAAATAACAATACATATTAAAGTTTTTAATGTATAAAACAAAGTCTGGTTTTGTCTTAGTTTTCAAGCACTTAACGTTTTTTGAGACATTTTCAATAAATGTGTTATATATGCCATAGAAAGAATAAAATAGAACAGAGGACTGAGCTCTTCCTTGCCAACTTGCTTAATTAATCATAGTTTGACGTTACAACTATTTATTTTTTGAAACACATGCATGCACTTAAATCCCTGAGCTAGATAACTATGACTGCCCTGGCTCCAGTGTAGATACTTGGCCAGGGCTGAATTCAAAACTTGGAATTATTCCTCTATAAAGCTACATATTAGTATATTTCACTACATTATTGTGTGTATACCCTCACTATTTTAAGAAGAGTGCATGGAATGTAAATGTTAATCTTCACTTTTTCCAGAATTGTTTATTTCATTTTAAGATTTAGGGTTACACTGAGTCACTGTTTTAAAAGTCATTGTTTAAACTCCTGGACATCACCTGATATGAAATTAAGCAGTACCATGCCACTCAATGTCCCCTAAAATCGAAGTCCTTGACACTTGACAGCATTCGTTATATATCTTTAAACTTGATTTTTTTCCTTAAATTTAATGTGCATGTGAGAACTTTTTGACATGCAGAGGTGAGCAATTTAAATAAAGGGGTAAGCATTCATTTTGCGCAATAATTGCAAGTTCAACTTGCTAGAAAATATGGAATTTTAAGATCTCTGGAATTAAGCACAACTAAACAATATAAAAGTAAAGATAAGGTGCAGGTTTTGTTGTATTTTAAGTGACTATACTACTTTTTTTAAACTGTATTTTAAATATTATTTCTTATATTTTTATTACTTTCAGAACATAAGTGTAAAAACTACCCTATTTTTTACATTTACATTAAATATATACTGTTTCATTGGACCATCAAATGCATTAACATGTTTCCCATACATCCTCATGGAAAACTACCTTAATATAGTTTAAACTTAACACCACTCCCCGAACCAATCAATGAGTTTCAAGGTAGCACTGTTTCTCATGCTGTTCAAGGATTTGATTGTCATCTGTTCATTTTATAGTATTTAGAAATGTTGTTTAGTATGAACGTTTTGATAACATTTTGGCATACATTTCATTTTTAGCTTTACCATTGTCTTAGCTTAGGTATTTTAGTTATTTTCCATGATTGTTTTATCAAATAGCCTTTAGTAAATAGCAGTTAACATTGTTCATGTGTTTGTTGTTGTTGATCTGTAGCCCGTTGTTACAGTGTGTGAGAAATAAATGGCTTGCTCAAAATGCCTTTAGCATTGTTTAACAACGTTATTCTTTTTGCAATGGTATTACTCTCAGTATCACGATTCTTATGATAACTAGTTGCATGGCATATTGGGCAGCCGACAAATTCACTTTTCAATGCTAAATGTTTTGTTATACGTGATTGATTTTCCAAAATTAAGCTGTTTCCCTGTACAATATATTGCTTTGTGGAGGTCATATACTAATCAAATCGTTAAAAAATATCAATATTAAGTCAGGTCAAAATTGTTTGTATAGCGTCCAACAGACGGAGTAAGCTGAGAGAAACAGTGGCAAGAAAAAAAACTGCATAAAAATTGCAGGATAATAAACCAGCATGGACCCCAGAATTTGGATACATAGGATTTAAACAATTATTCATACTCAATACTTTTTAATCATTTATTTAAAAGACTACTTGGGTGCTGTTTGGGTATCTTTCTGGGGTTAACAAGTATGTAAGTCCCTGAGTTATGGAGGTAGGTAGCATACTTTTAGACAAAATTTCTATAAATGCGTTTAAAAAGATGGATGAAAATACTTTTGAGAAAAAAATGATAAAATTCACCTGTCAAACCATCAGTACCAGGGAGTTTATCACATTTAAATTTTTCATTGCATAGTTAATATCTTCTAAAATGAAATTTTGTAATATATTTTAAAATGAAGTGCCACAAAGTAATTTATTGTAATCACTAATGGGTATAAATCCTTTTACTGAAATAAAGACAGCTTCTGAGGCTGAGGTGGATATTCTGAACTTCATTGTTCATAACTTGCTGATAATTCTTGAGCGATTGTTTCTTTTTAAATGAAGTTTAGTAATGACATCATTGACTCTATGAAAGTTTTCTAGATTCAATAATTTTGCTCTCCTTCCTCCATTAATTTCCCTCATGACTGAATCCCTTTGGGCCTGAAGCTTGTCTGCAACATATCCTTTATAGCTCTTTGTTTTTCTGATAGTTTATTGGGTAAAATAGAGGAGATGGACACTTTCTTGCACCTATCTGATCCCAGTCAGATACTGTCATTTCTCCTCTCAAGCAACAATAATCCATGTCTCAATGAAACCTGATGAAACTATCAGAAAAAAGCTAAGACTGTGAAACATTAAATAAATACCAAACCTACACCATTAATGTTTTGCAAAACTTTTTCTCCCCATACATTACGGTATTTTTATTTAACTTACGGTCGAGCTGTTGCTCATGTGACACATCTTGCCTTACAATGTGTCATTCAAAGTATCTACAATTGAGAATATGGGAGTCAATCAAATGTTATGTACCAATTTTAAAGCAGTTTAAGTGTGTTTAAACAGTATTTTTAGTTGGGGCAGTAGCAGAGGTTTTTTTTTACAAATGCTAAAGGTTTAAGTAAATCAGTGTGTTTAATTTCTGAATGGCCTAATTACATTTAGAGTTATTTACATTAAGCAACAGTAAGGATCGGATTACACTTTTTCCGCCCTTCCAATGTCCAATCAACTGATTTGGGATTGGATCAGTGCCAGCCCCACTATATGTTGGTGTTTGTACCAGTTTTTCTTATTATTTTTCTTAGTAGTCACTAGTACTACTAGTGCTTTCATAATCAGTGCTTTCAGGATATTAATTTTGTCCACTTGGTAATAGTTTGCATAAGTTTAATAATTATCATGATCAATAAGTTTCTAATGAGCCTGATTATTGTTCCATGTACATTTTAAATTACTAGGGCTTTAATTCTCCATATGTCAGTGAGAATTTGTTTTGACATAAAATATGTTAGATAATTACTCATGTTCACATCTCTAGAGGACCATCTATCATATTTATTATTGTCAGTATTTGTCTAAAGACTTACACTGTCTGGTCACATTATTATAACCATTTTCTATTTTTGATGGCAGCAGCTCATAGCTCTTTTAGGAAGTCACATTTTGTGAGCTGCCTTGGTGGATAAAGGCCTCAACCAATTTGGGTATGAATCCATCTTTGCAGATCATACACCCATACATGCTGATTGTCTTGGGATTGAAGGGATTAGAAATGTCCGACATTGGTTGAAAGAACATGACTAAGACTTTCAAGTACTCCCTAGCCCTCCTAATACAGACTTGACCCCAAATGAGCATCTTTGGGAGCATCTTGATCATGTTCTGTGGGCTGCACTGCGGTCAGAATGGCCTTATTATTTCACTCCCAGCCTGCCAAGCTGCTGATGTCACTCCAGCACATGGAGGGTACTCTAAAAAATACCTGGTGCATATAATAATCTGACTCTGCAGTATGTTTTTATAATATCCATTTAATGAACAGCTCCTCACTAAAGCAAATTCTCAACACAAAAAATGTCTGTCTGGGACAGTATAAGTAAAAAAAAAAACAGTTCCTGATCAGCAGCTATATCCTATCACCCATTCACCCTATCTCAGTTGTGACTTTCAGAAATCTATGAAATAACAATACATATTAAAGTTTTTAATGTATAAAACAAAGTCTGGTTTTGTCTTAGTTTTCAAGCACTTAACGTTTTTTGAGACATTTTCAATAAATGTGTTATATATGCCATAGAAAGAATAAAATAGAACAGAGGACTGAGCTCTTCCTTGCCAACTTGCTTAATTAATCATAGTTTGACGTTACAACTATTTATTTTTTGAAACACATGCATGCACTTAAATCCCTGAGCTAGATAACTATGACTGCCCTGGCTCCAGTGTAGATACTTGGCCAGGGCTGAATTCAAAACTTGGAATTATTCCTCTATAAAGCTACATATTAGTATATTTCACTACATTATTGTGTGTATACCCTCACTATTTTAAGAAGAGTGCATGGAATGTAAATGTTAATCTTCACTTTTTCCAGAATTGTTTATTTCATTTTAAGATTTAGGGTTACACTGAGTCACTGTTTTAAAAGTCATTGTTTAAACTCCTGGACATCACCTGATATGAAATTAAGCAGTACCATGCCACTCAATGTCCCCTAAAATCGAAGTCCTTGACACTTGACAGCATTCGTTATATATCTTTAAACTTGATTTTTTTCCTTAAATTTAATGTGCATGTGAGAACTTTTTGACATGCAGAGGTGAGCAATTTAAATAAAGGGGTAAGCATTCATTTTGCGCAATAATTGCAAGTTCAACTTGCTAGAAAATATGGAATTTTAAGATCTCTGGAATTAAGCACAACTAAACAATATAAAAGTAAAGATAAGGTGCAGGTTTTGTTGTATTTTAAGTGACTATACTACTTTTTTTAAACTGTATTTTAAATATTATTTCTTATATTTTTATTACTTTCAGAACATAAGTGTAAAAACTACCCTATTTTTTACATTTACATTAAATATATACTGTTTCATTGGACCATCAAATGCATTAACATGTTTCCCATACATCCTCATGGAAAACTACCTTAATATAGTTTAAACTTAACACCACTCCCCGAACCAATCAATGAGTTTCAAGGTAGCACTGTTATGGATTCTTTCAGCTCTCCAACAGACTTCTCAACAGTTGTTGTCTGCTCATCACATGCCATTTTAACATAATGAATAGTCATATAATTTTAAAACTACTAACCAAACAGAAAAAACAAAAACACCAACACAAATCCTTTAATAATATTCAATATATTGACAAAACTATCTGGACCCAATTGACCAAGTGGTTGTTAGACAACACATTGAATGCTAAAATGCTAAAAAATAATGGAGTTATATTCATGCAGTCACTGTTGTCTCCCAGCAAGAAGGTCCTGGGTTTGATCCCCAGGTGGAGCGGTTTGGGTCCTTTCTGTGTGGAGTTTGCATGTTTTCCTCGTGACTTCTTCACATGGGTTTCCTCCACATGCTCCGGTTTCCTCCTACAGTCTACTGAACTGAAACTTCTGGTTAAAAAAAAAAAGATTCATATTTGTTTTGCTACATAGGGTAGGTAAATTAAACAAAAAAAAGTTATCTATTTACTATGCAATATGTCACATAATTATTAAAATTAAATGAGGAGAATAATTCAAATGGTTTGGCTTTTTGACAATTAAGTGTAAGTAAATTAAACAAAAAGGTATATTTATTCACATTGCAAAACTTTTTTCCTAAATAAAAACAATTAAAACAGTAAATGCTGTCAAAACAAATCCTGCTCCTGGCAGCCCTTTGGATAGTGTTACTCAAGAACATCCTGTTTTCTGTTTGGGTCTTTTGTCTTCTTGATGGCTTGTTCATTATTCCTCTAATTGTATCCATCCATCTTGTTGCTGACCTATTTGTTTGTCTTTTTTGGCACTCCCAGAAGTCTTTGCCACCATACAAGTATTTATTTGAAAACAGCAGAAAAATAGACACGTTTTTAATCAACATGCTATAACAATAAAGTTTTTACACATAAAACATGAAAATGTATTCAGTAAATTGCATGACTAAATAGTAAAAATAATAAAAACACTGTCCCTGTGGAATTCCAGTACTTCAGCATCTATTGTACTTAAAACATTATTATTTACATTAATGAAGTTACTTTTAATTTAAGTAATTTAAGTCTTTTACTTTTATGTGTTTGCAGAATGGGCATGCAGCCATTAAATTTAAAGGGGACGTGTCCCCTTAAAATTTCATAATTATTCATTTGGACCACCACATTTAACATAAAATATTACTTCACCCAGTGCTGTTTCTATTGCTTCACGAAATATGTTTCACTTGATCGGTAGAAGAATACACACACTGAAAGACCACAACAACCTTGTTGCCTACAACAACTCAGCACATGCAAGTGAAGTGAGTCAACAGTGTACAGATTTTGCTAAAACTTTATTCCTTTGTTATATGCCCTCAAAATTAACCCTATGCCACATTAAATAAATGTCAACTAAACAATGAAATATTGTGAGTGAGCTTTGCCTTATTTACTTTTAATTAACAGTAGAGTATTCTTGGATGATCAATTGTTTACAATATTTGCTCCTGCCCCAAACACAATGGACATATTTCTTATTTTTAAACATACAGTTGAGTATCACTATAGCATGTTGTGTTACATCTAAAACTAAATAATATATTATATACAAAAGAAAAAAGTAGATGCACCCATAGTCATTGTAGGTGAAAGATTTTATTACTCATGAGGAGTAATAAATTATTCATTATATTGGGCATAATTAATATTTGGGTTTAAAAACAGGCTGATGAATATATCGACTAGTTGAATTGTTTAATCTAAAATAGTAATTGAATTAAGTCACATTCGTGAATAATGTTTTTTAACAACCTGTTAAAAATACACGAGAATACAGGAAATGGCTTCTAATTCATAAAAAAATTAAACCTCAAAGTGTGTGTCCCCCACATTAAAATGCTTCCGATACCCCTGATTTGCAGTATGAACAGACATATTGACAGTATGAACCCAAAATATCAACTATATTTCCTTTGCTAATATAGCTCCATTTCTGCAACATGGCTGCAACACATTTCTAATCTGTTTATACAGGGGCAATTTGGAATTAGTTATGAGGTAGAAAAATAATGATGTGATTTTAAACAGGTAATGTTAAAATGTGATTATAATCATGATTTGGAAGGGATTTACATATATCTCTCTACAGTACATAATATAATTACACACTGAAATGCCTTTAGATTCATTGACTTGTGTAAAGAGTACAAGCCTAAGCTGAACACCTTGTGATCAACATCCACTCAAATGTCACTGCATTACTCCATTCAACACTAGCTGATTTAACCAATGGATTCATTTGGCAAATCTGATTTTTATTGTTTGCTTCTGCCACATGTGCCCCCCTCTCCCCGTTATAGAGGATCCAAGTGAGGTGATTCCTTATTCAGCCTTGCCTTGTTAAGACAAGGCCAA
>JAYDZG010000009.1:11281435-11297815 GCA_034509265.1 Microcambeva bendego | reverse complement strand
AGAGAGGATCCACGTGAGGTGATTCCTTATTCAGCCTTGCCTTGTTAAGACAAGGCCAATTCTGCCATTAAAGTGCATGAAGTGGAAATGCTGCAATCAGAGTTCAGATCTGGTAAATCAACAAGTAGATCAGAGTTTATTTCCAAGAAAATTAGGACAGGTCCATCACAGAATAATTAAAATCATAAGAGAGAAAAATCAGTATGAGGAAAATAACAGAGAGCAAAATTGTAGGCCACACAATGGAGCATGATTATACTCACAGATAATCAATTGTCATGACTCACAGATAATATCTGACATGACAACTATACCTGAGAGAAATTTTATTTGAATAAAACCAAATTAATGTTTCAAACTGAAACCTAGACCTCATCTATACAACTAGTCAGCTTGTGCTGAGGGGTTAGAAAGCCAGTGTGTGTTTTTTTTTTTTTTTTTTTTTACATAATTCACAAAAAAAAAGGCTAGCAGAATATTTATGAGATTTAACATGAATTCTGCATGAAAACAGAAGGCCATGCAGAGTTCTTCCTAGTATGTATTTGGAGAGCCTACAGTCCACCAGAAACAGAAATTTATCTTGCATTAGGTCATCAGGAGACACAGAGAAAGAAAAGCAGAACAATGGTCTTGCAAAAATGTTAATATTTAACTATGCTAATCATGCAAAGTCTTCAGTTAAAAAATGAATGTCAAATGTTGTAAATAAGCTTAGATCAAGAATACTTCGGAGTTTAAAATAAAGTGGCCTTGGGCCAAGAAACACTTGGTGTGGCTCTTTAAATATTTTGTTGGATAAATTATCAGTGTAGGAATACAAAGAAAATGGATATGAGCTTGAATAGTAAATTGATTACTGCTAAAAAGGAAGAAAAGTTGGATGCTGAAAAGTTAAGTAACAGACATAAATCCCTAGAAGCAGGATACTAATAGTCCCACATATTAATTTAAGTGATGCTGCGTGTTTCCAGTTGAACAAGACAGCAATCAGTCATGCAAATGTGAGTAATCAAAACCTATAGAAAATTCATGACCTATCCTATTCATATTTTAACACGGAGGTAATTAATTAAATTACGTTAAAGCAGTTCAACATGACACAGTCACTCTGCTTTAGCTTTTAATCAAGCTTCCTGCACAGCTGTTCCAGCCCGGTGAAACAAAATCTTATGAAGTTGTAAGGGCATGGCAAATCTCACTTCTCAAATTCACACAAAGACGACAGGCCCTCAGCAGCTGTGCAATTTGGCTCAACCAGTGCCCCCCTTTTTACCACAACCAAAATAATATATAAAAACACTTCCTCTGTATCACAAAGAAAATCAGATAGTGTTAAATAAAGAGGAATGATGCAGTACCCATGCTGTCATCCAGGAACATAAATTACATTGGTGGCATATCGGTGCATATTTGGGTCAGAGTGGCTGGGTTAGGGGATGGGGAGGAGTTGAATACCATTGTTTCAGCACTGTGCTCTTTGAGTGTCACATTTAATCAAACCTGTTTATGCACTCTTTATGCTTTGTTAGAGGATGTCCATCATCAGTGATGAGATTATTGATTAATGCTTGTAAATCATAAGTCATGTGCTTTTTTTATGCAGTTTATGCATTTACCTGATCAGATTTGTCCTCTTCTGCTCTTGACCTCCCCTCCTGCCAGAGGTCCACAGCTAACACATGCCCCTTACACACTAACACACACAGCCCTTACATGCGTGCTGTAGATGACAGCTACTTTTAGCATCATACAAAGATCTGTATCACTCATGAGTAGTCAAGCACTGATCTTCATTATTAGCTGAGGCTATAATCGCAGTCTTGTGTTTTAAGTATCTGCCTCTTTGCACAAGTTGTTCCTTCTCTACACTTATTTTTTACTACCGGCAACCCCTTCTTAACATCTGTGACGGTTTTATGGATTATTGCAATCAACACACCGGGTATTACAGCAGCTATACTCATCCCCATTTCCTCTCAACTGCTCCCAGCGATGCGACTCAGCCACCGTACCTTGCACCCAAGTGTAAGAGACATGGGAGACAGCCCGGTAAGCGTTCAGGGCTGTGAGTGAGGATAAAGCTTCTCTTAAAGGCTCGCTCTGCTGGTTACCTCCTTGTGGACCACTGATAACTGTTTGAGATCTCCAGATTTCTTGTGCCGGTTTTCCCTGGCTCTTCGTCTGAAGTCTTCACACTTAAGATTCTCTTTGCATCACACTCGCGGTGGGTACTATCAAAATCTTTGGAAATTGTTTTGTTTACCACTGTCAAGTCAGCATCATCGAGGATGGCTCTGGTTAATACAAGATCCTTATCTAACAAAACTTCCATCATCAATGACTTCATTGCAAATGAACTGGACCTGTTGTTTTTAACAGAGACTCATTGAAGGGAAGTCCAGCCAACTTATTGAGCTTTGTCCTGATCAATGCAGCTTTTATAGCATGCCTAGGCTAAGTGGACGGGGTGGTGGCATGGGTGTGATTTCAAAAAAACTATATTAAGTGTCACACTCTCTTAACTCAGTTGTACACCAGCTTAGAGGTTCAGCTGCTCAGGTTTGAGTTCAGTATGTCCTTGTGACCCCTTGTATATAAGCCTCCAAAGCCTAATTGTAACTTTTTAAGTGAATTTTCGAAACCCATGGTGAATAATTTTAATAATCTCTTTGATTCTTTTAGCCTCAAGCAGTGTGTTAATGGTCCCACACATAAGATGGGCCATACATTAGATTTAATTTGGTTCAGTGGGCTCGATATTATGTCATTAGCATTGAGGATGTAACTTTTATACACCAGTTTTTTAGTAATGTTAACTGGAACGAAACTGTCGCTCACACCAAGACTCTCGGAAGTTCTCGGAAGCTTATCTAAACTGTCGTGCCACAAGCTTTATTGAGTAGCACCAACAAATGTCAAAACTGATGACATGGTCTTTCTTTTTATTTTTTCTTGCACCTAATTCTGTTGCCCCCTTTAAAACCAGATTAATCAGATTTAAGTCCCAGCCCTGGTTTGATGAAGCTAGTAGAGCCCTTGAAAAAAATGAGAAAAAGGGAAAATGAAGAAAAAAAGGTTACAAAAATCTTATGAGATCTTAAAGAACAGTTTGATATAATTCCAAAATGTGGTTTTATTAGTCAGTTTGAGAAGATCAGACCTGCTATGAAACCCCTGCTTAAAATTCATCTCTTGATTATTAGTGTCCTGCTGTACTTGACCATTTCGAACCAGTTTCCTTAACTCTTTCAAAAAAACACAGCATCTCAGATAAAATCCACATAATGGCCAGGTGATGTCACCCCTTCATGTCTTTTAAAAGAGACATTTGATGTGACAGGTCCTAGTATTTGATCCATCATAAATGTAAGTTTTTCCTCTGTTGCCACACGCTTTAACGAGGTCGTTGTTCAACCACTTCTGAAAAAACACAAACTTAACCCAATGTTTTCAGTAATTTTAAACCTTAACTGTGTTTTCTTTAAAACAAATTGAAAAGTTAATATATCCACAGTTGTTTGCACACTTAATATGTAATAAAAAATATTTCAAACTGGTTTTAAAGCTCAACACAGCACTGAGTCTGCTTTACTCAAAGTAACTCAAGATTTAATGTTGGGTGTAGACTTGGGTACTTGTGTTGTGCTGATGCTGTTTTTTAGTGCAGCGTTTTACACCAGTTGACCCTGATATTCTCATTAAACAACTTGAGCATTCGGCTCGCCTGTTCCTTGACTGGTTTAAATCAGAATGAACAAGCAAGACTATGACAGTTCATATTATGGATCACTTTTTCTCACTTGCTACCTTTGGTAGGGTGTCCCACAAGGATATATTGAAGTGACAGTCCTCTTTTCCTTATACATGCTCCCACTTGGAAAAAAATATTTTGGAAATATAATTTATAATTCCACTTATATGCTGACTCATTTATATCTGCCTCAGCAACTGTCTTAATGATGTAACAGCATGGATAAATCTTAGTTACTTAGTCCTTACTGTGGATCTCTGATAACCTCAGACCAGTTATTGTTGGCTGTTCCTTTTTCCTTACTGAAGCTAAAGAGTGACCAAACCTTCTCAGTTGCTGCTCCAAAGCTTTGGAACCACCTTCCACTGACTATTAAGACTGCTTGTTCCCTTCCAGTCTTGCAAAATTAACACCACACGTTTAATAGTCATTTAACTCTGAGATATTACATTGCTTTGTTCTGTATATTTTAGTATTTCTGTATAAGTATGTTCTGTATATTTTAGGTCCCTTTTTATTTTTGCATAGTACAACACTTTGCTTGATGTTGTGATTTTAAATGTGCTTTATAAATAAATGTGCTTGCTTACTTCCAACCCTTGGCCGGTCAGTACATGTACCCATGGTCAAATGCAATTTTTTAATGTTATTTTTTTAAATTAGCAAAATTATTATTAGGGTTCTTCAAAAAACTTTTATGTTTTCCATTCATTCTATTTATTTAAAATAAAAATACATCACTTTTCGACTTATTCACCGTCTATTCACTTTAATGCCATCAGCAAAAATGTTTTTGGTTGAGCTTGTAGTCACTGCTGCACCTATTATAATTTCTCCCACCTTGATTGTTTCAAACAAAAATATAAAAGTGCAGATCCCTCGTTATGTATCAATCTTTATCAGAATCATGTCAAACTAACTCCAGGTGCTCCTTCATGTGCTTTGCCAAAAGGAAATTTCTGAATAACTAAATATGTACTCTCAGAAACAACCAATTATTTTTCCTCCAACCACACCATTTTCAACCACATTATAAAAGTGTGGAAACTTGTTGAAGATCGTATTAATCAATTGTTGGCAAAATGTATGATCAAACATGATGATATAATGCAGATGTATCTTAATTCAATCTAAAGTTATATGCTTTATCAACATAGAATTGCAGACTCATTCAATAATTTCCAGTACAATCAATTCCTAAGGATTCTCACTTTCAGTTTGAGTGTGTATTGCAGTGATGAACAGGGTGTACTTCTACCTTTCACCCATTATTTCTGGGTAGTTCTTGATGCTCTGCAAACCTGACATATAACGTGGCTAGAAAAATGAATGTGTAGTGGTAATTAATTATGGGTGTTTGAGTTTTGCAGCTGTCTTCTACACTAGATCTACACTGTGGAAAGCTCATTGAGGTCAAATCTCAGCAGTGCCCACCAACCTAGGTGGAAGGGAAGAGGTGATTGCTAATTATGGCTGCTGGAAAAAACAGAAGTGCTGGTGAATTCACATTGAGCTTGTGTGAGACTTTCTGTAATAATTCATGGCAGATTGGTGTATGTGTAAGATAAGAAATGCTACCACTACTATTATTAATAATTCTACTATAATGATAATAATAATGATGATGATGATGATGATGATAATTATAATAGGCCTGTGATGAACTGCCACCCCGTCAAGGATGTTACTGTGTGCCTTGCGACTGTTGAAGAGCGGGGATTGGCTCCAGCACTGCTACATGACCCTAATTAGGATAAGTGGTATAAGAAAATGAACTGAACTAATGATAATAGGCACAGGAATATTAGTCCATTACGTGACACCAAGCACTCAATCTTTTACATTTACTTAATCACACCAAGATCAATTTATAGCAATAATTCACTTGTTGGTCTTTCATGACCTCATTATCCTGATACGGGTCATTTTACACTTTTTGGTTACATTTATTACAAGGAAAGAAGTTAAAAGTTACACATGACTCATTGGTTCAAGTTAAATGTCACACCATCACCAGAACTTTTCGTTCTCTGGTTTACTACTGCTGAAAGGAAACCTACACAGACATGAGGAGAACATGCAAACTCAATTCAGAAAGAACCTGGACTGTTCCACCTAGGAATTGAACCAGAACATTCTTGCTTTGAGGTAAACCACACAGACATATGAATACCAACTAAACTCTTAACAGACAGCAATTATAGACAAGGTTCAAACCCAGATTCTATCTGATACTCCAAATGTACTCACTCATATTAATTGGCAAAAAAGGCCATTTAAAAAATGCTTTTTTGAATAAAAGCTACCCATTAATTCACAGTGTCCCTCTTGAGACAGTAACCAAAGCTTTTGCCACCTGAAGTAGATGAAGTTAATGTGTTTGATCATCAGTCAGCAGTTTTTTTAAAGGGTACATTTTTTGAAGCTCACTTTTAATACTGAGAATAAATTTCTGCTGCATTCGTGGAACTAATTTCAATGTGCAGAAATGTCTCCCTGCCTGAGCACAGCACTAAGCATAGCCAGTCAAACCTCAGCTGCAGGTTTGAAGATATTCCTGTGAAACATTCATAAACAGGCGGTAAAGTGTGTCCAGAATGAGCTAGCAGTAATTTGTTCAGGTCATGAAAGACTAAATTATTGAGGATTGGAGAAGTTTCATTTCTTTTGTCAGCTGATAGCCATACTCATTGGGTCTATTAATAGTAGCCAAAGCACCTTCTGAATTTCTTTGAGAGATAAAAGGAAATTATTGGAAGCTGAACACAGGGTGGGTATCACTGACACCTAATAGCAAAAAGTTCAATATTTTAAGTTGGAATTTTCAAGAGCACTTCTTACTTCTTACTTTCCTCTTACTGTGCACAGACACACACTTAGACCAACTGGAAATACTAAATTGCCTTAGTGTTTTTGTCTTTAGATGGACTGGTGACCTGTCCAGTGTGTTTCCTGCATATCGGTCAGTGAATTGTAGCAACTGTGGTTTGATTGGATGAAGTGTTGGCAAGATGATCAATAAACGGATTTCTAGGATTCATAGATCTATAACGATTATTTTCCTCTAAACTGACCATATCTGGTCAGAAGAAATCTGGCATAGCCTGAAATATAATAAAAGCTCAGTATTCTCTCAAAGTAAATTGACTCTACCGCAGTAATAGCAAAGCTGAAGCTGCATACATATTCATCAATTCTCTGACTTTTTTTTACCTGACCAGCTACCTGAGGCATTAACCATGGTGCTGGACATTTTACTCTTGCTTCGTAATAATCTATTCTCTCAGCCACTTCAGGGTTTCTTTTTGCCCATCAAAAACATTTTTATTAACTGTGAAATGTTAACTAATATCGAAGAACTGGTAAAATGTTAACATGACTTGATATGCTTGCAATATTTGTGAATGAGAGAACTAGAGATCACATCCATGACTGTCAGGAGAATTTAAAGACTATAAATTGTAGCTCTCAAGTTGTCCTGTGATCTAATGCGCTAACCTGATCCGGAGGTCTTCAAACACGATTGGCTAGACTGGGGGTCACCTTGCTGTCTGGTTGTGGTGTCAGCATGAGTAGAAGATGAAGGGAGTATAGCTTGCTTCTTGTGCATGCATTGCTCTCTGTTGGAATCCACTGTTGTCTGTTAAAAAAAGCTTAGATTTCACTTGTGATAAAAATTGCATGTGCAATAGCACTGAGCATGATTAAGTAATGCCACTCACCAAAAATCTGAAAGTCAGCCTTTCTCACCTTTTCTCCCTCAATCCTGGTGTTTGTGCATGAACCTAGGGTTCTTTGTTTTAATTCATCTATATCCTGTGGGCATGATGCATGCTGCAAATTGCAGTGGAGAACTGGACTCGACTAAATTTGCTATGTGTAATGTAAGCATTGGGTCAAGGCATATGGGTTTTGGTAATGGTAGAAGAATATTAATTAACAATATTATTTTTCTGTATTTTTCCCTTTTTTCAATTTGTCTCCCTCTGCTGATGATAACTGATTGCATCCAATTAGAGCAAGCCACCGCTCACAACTACTCTGGCACCTGCACAGCCCTTCATTTCCTGCCCATACATTTTTCCACAGGTCTCTCTTCCACTAATAAGGGTCCGTGCACAGCATATGAAGACCGCACCTATATAGTCTGTTTGCCCTGCCCCTTATCAGGCAAGGTTACCTACTAGTGTCTGCTGCAGTCACTACCATTTAAACCCTCTAGATGGTGCCCAGTTGACTGGTGGCAAGTTTCTCCCTAGGGCATTCAGAATCTCTGTGTTAGTGGGCTAGCGGTGCCACATGATTTAACAGGAGACTAGCAACTCAAGCACCTTAACTTTTTTTCAGGTATATTTAATAGTAATTTGGGCTTTATTTTGTAAGTTTTTTTGGGGGGGCTTTATTTTCTATGCCAATGAGATGCATTTTGTCTAGATCAATTATTCTATTTGTGTTTTCCCTGATTGTGTGTTCCTATTATAAAATGATGCTACAGCCTTCATGCTTGGAAGCTGTGTGACTGCGTTATTCTGAGCATCATTTGTGCAAGCAAATGATCTAATAATATTAATGTCCTCAAAAATAAAAGTACTTTTTTAAGGCTTTGGGTTTTTTTATTGTCTTTTGGCCAGTAAGATTTTCATCATTATCTTCATTAATCCCTTATCCTAATTAGGGTCGAGGGAGGGGTGCTGGAGCCTATCCCAGCTCTTCAACGGGTTAAAGGCACGTGGTAACACCCTGGATGGGGCGCCAGTCCATTGCAGATAAATACAGGACAATTCAGTGTCTCCAATCAACCTGGTAGCATGTCTTTGGACTGGGGGAGGAAACCCACGCGGACACGGTGAGAAAACGCTGGGGGATCTAACCTTCTTGCTGTGAGGCGAGAGTCCTACCCACTAATCCACCGTGCCACCCCCAGTAAGATTATATACCCCTAAATGATATCCAAATCCATCATGCTATTCTAGTTTTTCTTGATTATATGTCATGGACTGTGTACCATTTACAGAATGCCAAATATTATGCTCCAAACTCCTTGGTTTACTGGATTTCATTATTGGGAATAATATGTGCAAACCTTCATTCTTTAAACATGATGAGCTGTATTACTGCCATTACCTTCACTTTTTATTTTACTTTTCAAGGCATTTTCTTATTATTAATTTGATGATTCAGATTTTTTAGTTGCAGCACCGGAGCACCCAAATGAAACCTATGCAGAGAACCTATGCAAACCTTACACAGAAAGCACCTGGACTGCTTCACCCTTTCTACCTAAGAAGCCACCAAGTTGAGTTTTATCTTATTTACTTGTTTGTTTATTTTTTGTATATTGAGGTTCATTTTAGTTAATGGTTTTGATATTTCTCATTTGAGTAAAAGTGTCCATTTAAATGGTCTAAATGAAAAAATAAATGGTGTAGCTAATGCTTATATATGCAACTTACATGCATGTAGGAGACTTAATAACTATTAAAGTTTTAAATGGTGAGGTAGATATAGTGCCCAACATATTTCTACATTATGAGTCTTATAATACATCATGTGAAATCAGGCACTTAAACTGACAGGAGTGGAATGAGAGGGATTTTTCATTTGTGTTGCTCACCTGCAGCCATGAGACGAATTGAGCATACATTTTTTATAAAAAGTATGAGAGGATGAAAAATTATATAAGCTAAATTCACTGCATATTAAAAAATGGGAATTACTACAATAAAATTAAACAGTATTATTTATTTGAATGTTTGTTTCCTGGTCCAAAATGAAAAAATGACAGAAAAACTAAACACTCATATTTTTATACATGTCTTTGCTTTAAAAAAAGGTTCCATAAATTTCATGCCACCATAGTAATATTATCTTTCTTTAATTTGTATTTATTTTATTTTTGATTACATTTTGGGATTCTATCACTGTCACCCTCTGGACCACAAAGTACATTCATGTTTTTGCAAAGCTTACAAGCTCATTCTTTAGTCAGACCACAATCACTTACCTCAGCCCATTTTGGGCCCAAAAGCCTCAATACTAACGCACACACACTCCATAGTCAACCTTCATAGTCAACTGTGCCCCATTTAAGGTCACTAAACCACGATGGTTGCAGACTAAAGTTTCCTTCAAACTGATGGGTGTAAGCATAGATGTATATATGATTTCTAACTCAGGGTTGTAACCACTATTCTTTATATTATAGTCAGCATTTCGGAATTCACAGTGTTACAAGTTTTTTTTCAAATACAGCTCTATGCTCATCTTTTTCCAAAAGAAATCTGATTTATGCTATGCTGAGTGTTAACAACATCTGTTCAAACTACCTGAGGCTTTAACTTTAATATTTAACTTCCATTATCATGTTACATGGAAACTCCACCCTATCCTAAGGGTTCACAATATCCGGCTCAGCAGTTCTGGAGCTTTTACTTGGCTTTTGTTTTGCGGTTTACTTGTACTTTTCACAATCATCTGTGCTGTGTTTGTATTGTGTGTTTTCTCCAGGTGGAAGTTCTCTTCTTCTTAGATTTGCCAGCTCATTTGTCTGCCAGGCCGGCTTTTTTCTATTAAACTGTCAGACTAAGTCCAGTCAAGTTAGTCAACCACCTTGAATGAGCAAGGGAATGAGAAGGTGTTTTTGCTTTTTTGTTTCTATTATCTGAGAAACCTTATTCATTTGCAATTGTCCTCTTTTCTTAATGGCTTTTTAGTCATTACTACCTTATTTAAAGCATTTTTACTGGGGCTCTTTTTTATTCTTGCAAGTGCAGGACTCTATATTCTTATTCAGTAGCAAGGCACAGATCATCTTGTTACACAAGAGGCGGCTGCTGCTGTTACCTATGGGTGGAGACCACGAAATGATTGTGACAAAAGTATTACTTTTGTTGTAAACCTCTTAATATTTAGGACATTTTAGTATGGAAGCTGAATGTAAGACACTGATGCTTTAAGTGGACGACCTTGGTTCACTGGATGTACTGAATGTCATGCCTAATTTACATAAAGATTTTCTTATTTTAATGTCATGCAGACCTGTAATGTTATGTGTCACTTGTTTCTGTCACTTAACTAGTAGGTGTATTGCGCTCCTATAGAAAAGGGGTCAAACACAACCTGTTGGAACGGTAAAAGATCTCAATAATAAAGAATATAGTGCAGTTTTATATAAATGTATGGATTGGCGGCAAGATTACAACAACAGCACATTTGCAGTTAAATTAAGCTAAATTAATATTTAACAAAAGGCCATATGGCTTCTGGAAAATAATCTTGACCACCCTATTCATCATTTCATTAACCATGCTTTATCCAATAAATCTAGGCCAGCTGTGCCATGCAACTTTAGTTAATTCAGAATTTATTTTAATTGTGCTTGTGTCCCTTTCTTAAATGTTTATCAGATATGACATAACTTGTATTCTTTGCTGGGGCCACTTTTTACAGAATGTTTGCTCCATGAATAATTACTTATGATTGAATAATTAATATGCAAATGTGTAAAAATGAATTAATTGCATGTAGCTTTGTGCAACCCCCCCCCCCCCCAAAAAAAAAAAACTGTATTGACCAGACATAAACTCTGCTTCTATTCTGGACATGGAGAAAATGCTATATTTTGACTTTGTCTGTTACCTGTAGCCCTTGTCATTTTCTCTCTCTCTGACTCCTAATCCCGAAGCTTTTTGACAGTGTTTGAGTGCAAACTCGCTTCTGTTCTGATTTCATTTATTCATGCAAAGCAAGTCAGTAGCAGTGATATATATTAATTCATCTCTTATTTACCCAGGATTTAGCCCCTTAGAAGCATTTACTTGGTGAATGGTTCTGGAGTAATTGATTCACTTTCCTGAGGCTAAGGATATACTTGTAATCAGCTCTGTTCAATAACCTCCAATCATACCGTTTCGGGTCACATAATTATGTAAACCAGCTAATATCTAGAGTAGCGGTAGCCACATGTATCTAAATCCATACTGACTGCAGTGCATCCTAGCTGCTGGATATGGTATGGGGGAGGATCCATACAGCGAACATGACGAACAATGTGGACCCACAGATTTTTTAGTAAGAATAATTACCAGGGAATTATGGAGCCATTTTTGTATTGTCTCTCTGTGTCATGATCTTCCAGACAGTTTCTCGCCATGTGGCATGGTCCTGTCTGCTCTAAAGAAGACAATCTGCATGCATGTGTGTCTGTTATCTGCTGGGATGGATTCATATACACATTGGTTGAGAGTTCCAAAACACTAAACTGAATTAAATAAAAAAATAGATCATTTAGACTGGTATCAATGGAAGGTGAAACGCCTTTGGCATAGTATGGGGCTGCATCATTGCCTACAGCATGGGGGACTTGTTTCAATGTTTTATTTACCCACAGTTATGGTTAGAGTTATGGTTAGTGTTAGAGCAATGTTTAGTTATGGTTGGAGCTAGCATCAGGGTTGGAGCATGGTTAAGGTGTAATACAGATGCATTTAATAGAGACTGCAATTCTGCATTTGCTTCAACTGTCTGGTTTTGTAGACATTGACTTTGTGTGCATTTGATTGGCTTGTCTACTGTCCAGATGTGTCTGGTATCATGATTTTTTATGATGCTTGGTCAATGCCAGTGTCGATACAGAGGGCTAATTTTTGGTTTATTCCAAGGTGTGATGTTGCTTTTTCTGTTGTTACGATGTACAAAAAAACATTTTTTGTTTTAGGACAATGTTTGCCTAAATAACTGACTGCAATATGACTGTAATATCTGACAGTAATATGATAGCAGTCCCTCTACATGGTCTAATGGTACCTGTAGCTGACTTATGCAGCAGTAAGTTGATCTGTCAACCTCTCAACTAACATTCACCTGTACCTTATTAACTCTCTGTGTGGTCTGACTTGAAAATTGGCTTTGAGAGCTCATGTGCATTTCATTTGTCATTCTCTTGATTGACACCTGCACCTCATAAGTGTTTCAAATTAAACCTAAGGTTTCCTGTATATAATGGGTTCTCTGTCATCTTCTCCAGCTCCTTGGTTGGCATTATATTTTTCTCAAACCGTGAAGCTGAATTATTATCTGCTCTGTTCTTTTATTGTTTTTTCAATTTTGTTGACACAAAATGGCAGCATTCACTTTATTTCTTGGAACTCACTCCAATTTTGTGGAGTAGTTATGTTTTCATGATTACTCAGTTCATTTTGTAGTGGCTTCTTAGCCACAGTGCTTTTCTCCTTTGATTACATATCTACAAATGGGTTCCATTTATAACCTTTAATGTGTGTGCAGCCCAATAAACTCACTCACAATAACCTAAACATAAACACCATTAACATTAAATAAGAACTGTAAGGTTCTCTATTATCTGAAAGGTAATAGGTTCAGTTATGAGAATAGCAATGTGTTTTAATTGTCTACTTTTGACTTTAAAAGCTTTATATATTAAAAGATTTATATATTAATTAAAAACTAAATATTTTATGTGTGCTTTATATAATCCTTAGTTATATAAACTCAACCAACTTATGAAATGTACATGTACAAATGTTTTTACAAACTTTTACAAAATCTGAGAATGCTGAGATTTTAAGCACTTAATTTTTAATAAATTATTATTTAAAAGATTTATTTACAATAATAGTAATGTGCCCATGTTGAGCAGGGGGATTTTTCACTAGCACATCAGCAAAGATTGTCTGAACTACTTGATTCAAAACTATGCGTTGCCAGCAGTTGGCTGGGTGCAAGCCCAGAAAGCACAAACCAGTGCATAAATAAGACGGTTGCATCAGGAAGGGCATCTGGACTACAAACTATGCCAAATCGATAATGCACACTTTGATGTACAAACATCAAATCAAGCTGTAATATGTGTAATTTTGGTGTGAATAATATAAAAGCACATTTTATGTGCATTTTAGTTTTAGGTCTAAAATAACTACAATCCCCACCAGTTCTTGCACACCACACTACCTGGCCACTTACACATCACTTGATCTTTCCCTACCTGACTCTCATTTCCCATTCATCAAGCCTTTGTTAAATATCCCTCTGTTCCAGTATTAGATATATTCACATGCTTCTTGTGCCGAGTAGCTCACTGTTTTTTATAGCAGTGGTACATTTTTTATATACAGTGGTTTTCAGACATTTTGACTCTTTCTTTGCTTTTTAAAATTGTGTTGGTTTTAAATGTAGGTTATGCTGTCATTGTGTTTTGGCTTTATGCTTGGGATGTTGCATGTGCATTTGGACTAAAGCCAAGCATGATCCTACCACCACATTGTTTCAATGTATTAGTGATATGAAGTGCTTCTTGCTGCCACAAAATGTGCCTGTCCTTCTTCCTAATGATAGTTTCTCTCATCAGTTCATTGCAAAACAAGTGTTTGTTAATGGGTATAAATCGCAATTCAATCCATTCAAAAACTAAAAAGTTTGATTCTTCCCATTGCATGAACTGTGTTCTTTATAGCCATTTCTTTCAGCCTGAGTGAAACAATCTGCAGAAAATAATTATTAAGAGACTGCTGTGCAAAGAGTCATAACTTTCATCTGGTTTCATTTATATGTTTGTGTTTACAAAAGAAGAGCAGAAAATGAACAATACACCCAGAGCTAGACACAAAATAGACACTATAGTCACTGTATCTGTTTTGTTCTTGCTTCTTAACAGTGCTACATACAACATAGTGCATGCAGGATCATTTGTAAGCAAGACATGTTGTAAATCCCACCTTGTCTGCTACCTTAAGGGGGACATATTATGCAAAACTCACTTTTGCCTGCTTTTGTATTTTCACTTGGATCTCTACTGATCATGTAAACCCTCCAAGCGCAAGCCACCCCCGCCCTTTCTGTCAGCGATTTAAAATATTTTGATGTTGGGTATCAAAGTCAACCCCCACCAGAGCCCCACCCTGATTAGATGAAGTGTAAGCGGTGTACTAATTTTGAGTCTGTTCATACAGAACAGTCTTATCACCAATGTTCAACTCCAAAACACCGGAGGCTACGCATTGTAACTGGCCTGGTGAAAGTCCTTGCAGATGGTATCAAGACCATAAACAAAGGTGTGAGAAACACGGCGAGCTAAAGTTCACAAAGCGTCAGCAACGTTGGTGAACAAAATGAATGACATACGACTATGTATCATACACAGTAAGAGGCTTATGGACTGTAATGTCATTATTTTTACTGAAACATAGCTAAATGATGGTGTCCTTGACAATACTATATAGAGCTAAGCAAACACAACATATTCCATGCAGATAAAACAGTGAAGAATCCTGTAAGACCTGAGGTGGTGGAATGTGCGTTTAAATAAACAAAGCTTAGTGCATGTACTTTGTCACTGTTGGGAAACACTGTCTCTGTGTTGTGGTAAATGTAAACTGTAATGTTAAGTTAAATCAGGGGTCACCAACACGGTGACTGCCGGCACCAGGTCACCCACCACAGACTATATCAGTCACCCGCAGACCTGTTCTAAAAATAGCACAACTCTTCAATGGGTATGTTTACATGCAAATATTTTTTAAATGTTTAATTTATCCAGATTATAGATGTAGGTGATTATTTGTACACTCAACAATCTGATTAAAATCTTCATTGACATGCCTGCTACAAGTAATTTGATCCAATATAATTTGCATGAGTTCAATCAGAGCGGAGATGTAAAAATGTTACTGGAGTTTTCAGTTGGTGCTGTCATTTCTTTCAATACTTTAAAACTACTTTGAAGTCAGGAAAATGTTCTTCAAATGCACTTAACAAAGGCGAGAGAAACACATCATGTTCTGCAGCATCTCGAGGAACTTGAGCTGCTTGTTAGTCCCGCTACTGATGACCAGAAACATCTGGATGAAGGTCCGCAGTGAAGACTGGTGGGAAAGGGTCATTCTGATGGAAATCACAGAGGCTGAGTAGAAGCAACATTTCCTTTTGACGTGTGCACATGTGGAGAATGTAGATAAACTATCTGTTGGGGAATGTAATCAGATACAGGGGTTTACATGACTAGTATTCTTCTATTTAACATGTCTATTATTCTTCTATTTAACAAATTATTTAAAGGATTACTCACCTCGTTCAATCAGAAGGAAAATGTTATTGGAATAACCCTAATCATACTACTTTGTTCCAATTGAGGTGTATACATATTCTATTCCGATTGAGCTATCAGTCGGATTATTAGCAGAGAATCAGGCTGCATGTAAACATACATCGTAAACATAGTGAGCTGTGACTAAAATGTAATTTTATTCAGTTGCTATTCTTTTTTTTTTATTACACTTGAATTTATACAAATGTTGAATGACAATATTTAAAAAATAAAACAACTATAATTATGTTGTTGTAGAAGCGACCATCTAAAAAGTAAGATTAATAGAAATAAAGTATTGAATATTGATATTATCTGTTTCCCACCTTGTTAAGTCATTGTTGATAATTATTGTGAGAAATCATTAAAATGATCAGTGTCTTCGCATAGATAAATGAGTATCTTTAATCATCAATAATATATAACTAAAGGCAAACTGAGCAAATTTGTTATTTCAGAGGAGGGAGTTGTATGACACAGTACCCATGAATAGCTCTCAGTTCAAAAAAGGTTGGGAACCCCTGAG
>JAYDZG010000009.1:11203254-11220747 GCA_034509265.1 Microcambeva bendego | reverse complement strand
TTTAGGGGGGTGAATAGTTATTCACACTGATGTTTCTGTTTTGTCCCATTTGTTGTCTGCTTCACAATAAAAAAAAAAAAAAAGTTCAAAGTTGTAGTTGCATTTACTGTAAATGAAATGATGCAAACCCTCAAACAATCCATTTTAATTCCAGGCTGTGTGGTAACAAAACATGAACAATGTCAAGAGGGTGAATACTTTTGCAAGGCACTCTAGGCATTAAAACCCACACAAAACAATGCAGGACAAGCAGATTGTGTTTAAAATTTCACGCGCTAAAGTGTATTTTCCAACGCCAATGTCAAACCAATGGATGGAAAAGCTCCCAAACTGGCAACACTGGCTTACTCTAACCTCTTGACTATTCATCACATCCATCCGCTCTTACAGGAGACCTCACATGGTAAATTTTAAATTGGGTTTAGCCTGATGGCTTGTCCAGAAATCATCATGAGGAATGATTGATTCATGGGTAGTGTTTGTGAATCTCTGAACAGATAGAACTGCGAGACACTATCTTGAGCTGGTGAAAAGCAGCAGTGAACAACTGTGGGCTTGTCAGGTGGACATATGGTAGCTTGTTGCTCCCCGTTGGCCAGAGTGGAGGAAATTATAATTTGGAATTGAATATGACTCAATTGGGAAGAAAAGAAATAAAACTGTATAAGGCAAAAAACAATAATGAATGTGTGAACTACTGTATTACTCAGATGGCACTGCATTACAATACAACACATTTTGTTATAGCTACTACCTAAAAGGATTAATACCAGGGAAGTCAGTGTCAGGACATGCTTAGTTCCAATTTTGGTCTGTCTTAATTTAGGTCTGTCTCTTTTCATGCAATCCTATCCATTCTACTGGATAACGATAATATTATTTAATACCATGAACTTTAAATAACCTGAAGGGAATTTGCTATTGGTACTACAAACAATTTGGAATCCTGCTTTACAACTTACCCATGTTTCTTCTTTGCTTTCAATACTTCAATTAAATGACTTCACACATTTTCTTCTGCAGCCACAAAAAATTTAAAAGCATTGTCTTTTTTCAGATCCTAAACGGTTGTGCTCAGACTGATCTGCATTCCTCAGTTCAGAATTACACAGCTTTATGTCAGCTCAAATCGTGAGCTTCGGGGTACCTAACTTATCTCTTTCATGATAAAAGCAGGCTTGTAGGGTAGAATTTTGCTGTTTCTGTTTAATGTGTTTGAGATATTAGTCAGCCCACAGTTTCATTTGCTTCTTAAATAGTTTATTTTAAACTATCCCTATGATAAGGCCTTTATATATGTTTCCTGTTACATCCTATGTTCTTGCCTTGTAAATTATAGTGTATATGTATGTTTTTACACTGTGCACAGTTAACTTGAGCTCTAAGGGTTAATCAAGCAAAGCTATGGGTACTAATCACATTTTTATCTGTTTGTAAGTATGTGTCTCTTGATGAAAATTAACTAAAACATGTGTACAGAGGACGATTTACACAAATATGTGTGCATTGAAACAAACTGCTAAACTATGAATGAACAATGAGCAGGTGTTGGCCATACCAAACTATAAAGTTTCCTCATTAAAGTTGAACATGCACTGAAATATTCTTTTCCTTAATCTGAAACACTGTTAAAAAACTTTTAAACCTTAATTGTTGTTTAATTGTCAAGGCAAACATTTTATGTCCTCACATTTTCCTCACAATTTAAAATAGGCTATTTCATCAAGCTCAAATCCCTTAGAGGCATTATAAATTGTCCTGTCAAGTTTTATAAATGAAAAATCAATAGTAATTCATTTCGTAGTCTGATAAATTTATTACCAAGACACCCATTTAAACATTTGCTTACTTGTTTATGTAATTTATCCTAGTTGTAGGACGAACAGAAATGACACCCACTGGTGTTGTATCACACACTGTCAGGTGCAACAGGATGAGTGTTATATTAGAATAAAATAATTGCACAGAACTGACAAGGAGCTTGATATGTGATGGCAACAGTTTATTTTTTATATCAACTGTCTCGAAGAAGCAGCAGTCCAAATTGATAATTTCATAATGTACATTATAGAGTGAATGTCATATTAATAATAGAATAAATTAGTTCCAGGTTGTCAGTGTCTGCCACACACATCAACCACTCAATAGATATAACCTGTCACTCATGGATGCTGGGGAAGCCCGCAGTGAATATTTAAGGTGTCTTAAACTTGACATTTCAAATCATATATGGGGATGCATATTCCACACAGTAGGGAAAAGAAAAATAAGATCTTCGTAAAATAGTTTTGACACATTTTGTATCATGACTAGCATTGCTATGACGCATTAAAAGTGACGAATTATAAAACCTTCTGCTTATGCTATGTGTCTTTTAGCAATGGTTGTTGATGTTTATTAAAATTTATTATGAAGTTGTACATATATTACAATCTGGAAAGCACCATCCATAAATCGAGTGAGCATACACAACTAGTCTAGTCATAAAAATTTTATTATTGAAAAACACGTAATGATGAGCCAAAAATTTATAAAGAGATGCACTGCATTTTATATACAATCTCAACTTTTTCTGATTTAGAATTAGATGCTAGGGTTTTACTGCTAAATATTTTCTGGTCAAACACTGCGAACAATAACTGGTCACTCACATATTGTTCCTTTATACTCCCTGCTTCCATCAATATCTTCTTTATCATGCTTAGTAGAACTATGCTGAAGAATAGCTTTTACCCAATCACAGTATGGACTCCAAAATAACTCACTATAAGATATTTTCAAAATATATTTTAATATAGCATAGGACTATAATTCAGGGCAAAGTGAAATTTTGGTTTCTGACAGCCTGTTTGTGTGTTACTGTTGTTACTTGTAATTTTGTATTTTTTGTAAATCTTTCAATTCTCATTTTTGCAATTTACGTATATAATTGTTTCTTAACTTTATTTTTTGTAACACCGTAGAGTATTGCACATGGTATATATGTGTTATATCTGGTATAATGTCAATAAATATATTCTGATTCTGATTCTATGCTTCTATAACTTTCATACTTTCCTATTTTCTCTCATCCCCCTGGTTTTTCATGATTTATATGTTGCAATTTCCCCCCTGTAGTTTGTAAAATATTTAATCTGTTTATAATCAGACACAAATTACAAGCTTGAGGAAAAAAAATACTAAATGCAGTTACAACTGGAAACTTTTTAAACATTCTAGACTGACTGGAATATTCCCTCTAGGCATCTGTGCCTTCTCATTGAATTTCTGTCTGGTCCGCATTACCTTCTAAGTTCCTATATGTATCTCCTCAAAACTTTGTCCTGCACCTTAAGTTTCCAAAAAATATTCAAGGGACTATTTATGGGTGCCCATTTCACAGATATCTTCCCCACTGAAAGTAAACAATCCTTGCCAATATTTTTCATATTAAAACAAAACAGATCAACTTAGATGAGAACATCTTCCATTTCAACCTATATACAACAGATTGGAGTTTTTGCAGATTCAAATATTTTGTTAAGGTTAACTTAGACATGTTTACCTTTGGACCTATTTTTTCCTCCTTTTTATGAACAGTAATTAAGTCATATATTAAGGATTAGAGCAGCATTTGCAACAACCTAGAGGTGACTCCAAACAACACTGTTTCAATGCAATATAATAACATTTAAATAAAAAAAAACATATATGATGCATTGCATTTATTGCTTTCATATAGTATTTATTCATTCCATGTAGCAGTATGATGTTTATGATTAGAACTGGCAAAAATGAACTGGGATCTCCAAGTTAGAAAAAGATACACGATGTGGCATGAGATAAATAGAGAAAGTGAAAGTCTAATGCTTTTTAATGTTTTATTGGTTTTATTTCTATGTTTTTTTTATGTAAAGCTCATCAAATTGCCACTGTGTATACATTTGCCTGGCCTTGACTAAAGAAAATGAATGTAGCAAGCAATATATGTTGGATACTAAGAAAGGTTAAAAGGACTTGTACGAACAGGTCAAATGTGCTGAAAAAGGAGGAGAACTGAGAAGGGGGAAAGAGTATTTTGAGGAGCTAATGAATAAATAAAATAAGAGCAAGGTGGTTCAATGATGTAGAGATATCAGCCAAAAAATGCCTCATATTAGCTAGAATAAAGTTAAGGCAGCTGTAAGGATAATGAAAAGTGGAAAGGCAGTTGGCCCAGATGACATACCAATGGAGGCAGGGCAATGTTTTAAAGAGCGGGCAGTAGAGTTATTTTAAGTGGATTGTTTAACAAAAAATTTTGGAAGAGGATCCATAAGCTCTAAAGAGCTAAAATCCACAATGGTTTCATTAAAAAAAGTTGATGTGCAGAGTTGTATCAGGTACAGAGGCTTAAAGTCCAATGGCCACAGGATGAATTTCTGTGAAAGTGCTGTGGAACCAGTGTTATAAAAGCAATATGGTTCCATAACATCAAAGTGAACCACAGATGATATATTTGCTTTGAGAATGTTGATAGAGAAGTATATGGGAGGTCAAGATGAATTATATTGTTTTGGTGTAGGTCTAGAGAAAGCTTTTAAATGGGTCTTAAGGGGAGAAGCTGTGGTATCATACGAGGAAA
This sequence comes from Microcambeva bendego, assembly GCA_034509265.1. Taxonomy (NCBI): domain Eukaryota; kingdom Metazoa; phylum Chordata; class Actinopteri; order Siluriformes; family Trichomycteridae; genus Microcambeva; species Microcambeva bendego. The sequence goes on along the minus strand of JAYDZG010000009.1, from coordinate 11,216,144 downwards.
TCAGGAGTGGCACAGAGGTATGTGAGGGTGGTGCAAGAGGACTATGACAGCGGTGAAAAGAGATAGAGGTTTGTAATAGAGAAATTGGAAGCCAAATTTAGTAGGAGTACATGTGCATTAATAAGAGGGAGGGTAGAAGGAGAGCTAGGTTTCAAGGGGTTTACCCATAAGGTTAACCCATAAGAACCCAGACCCATTTTTCCTAAACTGAAAACAGGAGGCATATAAAACAGAATAAATAGATCACATGGAACACATTTCCGAATTAGTTTGAGACAGATATGTCAATGTGGGTTCTTTTGGGTTAAATGTTTGGGGTTGTGTGTACAAAATAATGAGGAGTGTGATAGAGAGGTGAAGAAGAGGTATTGGGCATTGTGGAGTGGGTGGAGCAGAATGGTAGGAGTAATTTGTTATAGAAGGGTATCTGCCAGAGTGAAAGGAGAACTTTACTAGACAATAATCAGGGCCCGGGCGGGCGGGCGTGCATGGAGTAATTTTACAGCTTAAAGCATTGAGGACAGAAAAGTTAATGTCATTTGGCAGGTAGAAAAATAAATGCATTGCTGGTCAGAATGAAATGTTACTGAACTTGAATTATTCTGCAAAAATGGGTGAACATTTTCCATTCCGGTCTGCAAGGCTGATTTGAAACATATCCAGACTGATGGAGTTATTAAAGCAAAAAGTCGCTCTACAAAGCACTAAAACAAGGGAACGGATCACATCAAGCCATTTTCTTCTAGTTTATCTTTTTGTTTTTAATTAATATTAAGAACAGTTTCTTCTTTCCTTTTTACTTAGATGTATTGCAAAAGGGGTTTCTAGCAGCACTTTGCTTAAGTGGACAGCAATTGCAGATTTGACATAATTAAACAAGTTTATTTCTTAATTATAAATTCCGCAAAATGGGCGCAAAATATTTTCATCTACAAAAGACCCCACCCACCCATCCCAGGTTTACACTGAGCATTTACCACACGTGAAAATAACAGAAAACAGAGACACTATACAACCTGACTTGTGTGTTTGAAAACGTATTGAACAGCCTCTCTTCCTTGCTTTCTAACTGTTCTATTAAGTAATCACCTAATAAGTCAGATTATTTGAACAGTCTATCCAGATAATTATTACATTGTGTTTCATTAGCATTAGCATCATGCCATTCAAAACAATGGGACGAGGTGGCACAAGCGTTAACATCTCGAATAACGTCTACCAAAAGTGCTTAAACTTCACTGATGAGCCCGAATTTGCAACTAAATATTGTGCACTTTTATTCACATTAACATCAAAGGTAAGTTAATAACATTTGAAAACCGGCCACCATCTCCCTCATCTGCTGACTTGCCACAGACAGTAGGTACAGATCGATCCATCAGACGAAGTCTGCTGGCTAATCCTGCTGTGTACTGCCCGAGGTTCTCAAAGCAGTCTTCCTTGAAGTGGTTCGCACACATGACAAGATTCTTGGCGATTGTTGCAGGAACATTGCCAGCGAAAATGAAATGGAGCCACGCAGTTCTGTTCTCTTTGGCTGGGAGAAAGTGTAAGGATTTGTGTAGTTCTTTGCCGCCAACAACACAACACGTCATGTGTGACTTGCCTGTGGCCATAGCACTCAATGTTTTATTCACGGTGCTTGTAAAACCAGTAGAGCATAATGGCAGATCTTCAACTAATTTAGTGGATGGGGCTCTAGTGGGAGTTGACCAGTGAGGGGTAGTGCCAGGGTGCTTCTATGCAAAAAATATGCATATTTCTTTATTGTGACATGAGAATAAACAAGCTAGTTTGGCTCATAAAAGCATATGATTCCTGACACCAAAATCTTTCAACTGACTTACAGAAAACGGATGGATGTTTGTTTGTTTGTCTGTTTGGAGGTTTTATGTGCACTTGGAGAATTTACGTACATGAACAGTAGAGACCCAAGTGGAAATACAAAAGCAGGGAAAAAGTGAGTTTTGTATAATATGTCCCCTGTAAAACATATGCTTTTATATTCTAGTGCATTCATACCAAAATAAAAGGATGTGGAGCATGGCACACAGGTGTGAACTGCAGCTTTTATATGCTGCTTTCACTCCAAGGAACTGTACATTTTCCAAATGAGTTCTTTTACCTCCACAAATGAATTAGCAGCATGGTACTGAGTGTTAAATAAGCTCTGGTTCAAGTTATTAATTCTACTTTGCTTTTGTAATACATGGCGTGCTCTAGCATAAAAATCTTTTTTTCTCTCCCTAGCAATTAAGCAGATAGGCTTTTAGCGAGCTCAGTAAATAACTAGCAGTAAAATGCAGATACTTTTTCTTTATTGTAATTTCCAAATGCTTATCTGATTGGAACTAATAAGGGAGTGAGTCTGTGTTCTCTCATGGGTAATATACTGTACACTATAAGCCCAAATGCAGGCACGTCTCCTAAATGTTAAGTTTAAGCTAACAAGTGTATCAAATAGCTTATCGAATAAATAAACTAAAATACCTGTTAGGCTTCTAGTTTTGTGCAAAATAACTTTTTTATATAAGGATCAGCATTCCCCTACATAGCAAAGTCCATAGAGTTGTGGTTTGTTGAGTCTGTGTCAGACAGTGGCAGGTGCTGGTCTTTCAAAGAGGGGAAGATCATTGTCATTGTTCACTCCGACCTAGCCAACATTATGAATTGTTGATTAAACGAACTAACAATATTAAACTCAAACAAGGAAATGTTGAAATTATGTTAAGCTGAAACAATAAAATACCATGATTGTATTTTTATTTAATTTACACAATGAACAATGGAAATGGTCAAGTAATTTCAACATGCAACATGCATCCACTTGTGTCAGACCAGATTTTTTGGTCTTTTTAGATTCGTTATGTGGACACTGTTCAAGGCTTCAAATGAATACCCATGGTTGTTTAGTAGGATGTTACACAAGGACAAGGTTAGATGAACATCTGGCATATATTGTAGGTCAAGGTTTATTTAATTACAGCAAACAGTGCATTGCCAAAAGTCTTGACCATAACTTGGTCAAATTTGTGCCCAATCAACATTTGCATCACTGAACACTGATGTCAGTCAAGAAAGCCTCAATTGAAGTTTCAGCTCATTCCAAAGCCATTAGTATTTCTTCCAAACCTAGCTTTACCACATGTCTTTAAATACCTTATTTTGTGTGTACAGTCACGAGAAATAAGAAATGGCTTTCCCTAAACTGTTGCTGTAAAGTTGAAAGCATATATTTGCTCTACTGATCCTCCTCACACACCCTGTGGTATGCACAGGTGTCAGAATGGCTCCAGATTCCTGTGACCTACAAGGACCCTACTAAGTCAATTCCAGCCTAAAGCTGCTGCAGGTTACTCTTGATATTAGCTTGTAGTTATAATAATGGTACTTGACAGTGTATACTTATGAATACCTTAATATTAAATTATACTTCTTAGCAGCTTTTGTGGCAGGAATGTATGAATTCAAACATTTCAAAAGGTGTCCCAATATTTTGTCTAAATAGTGTATTCAGATATTGCGGAGTTTGTTTCACTAAAAGTGATACATCCTTTAGGTCACATTGAGGTTTTGTTTTTTCTTTATTCCTGTTATGTATTGTCCTCACATACCACAGCATCATTTATTACATTTGATGGCCATTTTGCATAAATTGATTATTTAAACATAAAATAAGTTTGAATAATGGGGGTATTATTTCCCGCAAAGCAAATTTAACAATGATAAATGATGTTTCACCAAGCATCATCACCTGTTTGATTTCATATCCTCTTATTGAACTTGTGCTTGGCTGGGGATGTGCTTGGTTACCTCTTTGCATAATTTTTCTGTTATGCCTTCTGTTTTCTTCTGCATTTTCTCTAAGTCTTCTCAATAAATTTGATCCAATTATTGTTATGCACACTCATATTAGTCTAACTTCATAATACATAAACAGGTACATACATTTAAAGCATGCAAAACAAATGCCTCTAGGCTTCTGGATTATGTTCATTTACCACGCCCCCCCCACTCCATATGTTTTTCTGGTTTAAGGGGTATGCATAAGACATAAAAGAAGGCAGAAGCAGACCAGTATTTGGGGACTGAGTTTAGCACTTTTTAGCTCTTACTAGTTTTACTTAGCTTAGGATCTAGTGTAGTTTAGTTTGCTTTAGCATTGTCTATGTGTATTTAGTCACTCTTTAGTCCCTCATGTGTCCATCCTACATGTCCAGTGCATTGTTACAGTCAAATGTCATGTGTATGTCATAATTTTTAATTATTTATTGATTTATTCGTTACACAAACTTCATGTCTTTGAACTGTGGGAAGAAACAGGTGAGTGTTGACAACATGAGAACATGCAAACTCCACACAAAAAGGACCAGCACAACTGTAAATGTGAATCGATCTTCTTGCTACCCGAAAGTGCTACCCACCGAGCCCTGATTTTTAATTTCTAAGTTTTTAAACACCATTTAATACAACAATGACCTGACACAATATCCAGCACTGACTGACTGTCAGGGATGTATTACCTATTTAAGGTCCTGCACAGTATCTCATTGTGGTTCAAGTCAATAGCTGACTAGGCCACTAAAAACATTGATTTTGCTTCTTTTTAGACATTTTTATTGGGGAATATGCCCAGGGAGTTACTCAACTAATCAATTATCAATATGTTGGAACTAATTTATTTGAATGAATAGACATCCATTCTTGATCACTGCCATCCCTATTGAATTTAAACATTATACATACGTATAACATCAAAACAACATATAAAAATACAAAGTAATGTCTATGACTTTATATAATGTATATGGCAGCATTATACCACAGCAAGAACAACTTTTAAAATATATAATAATAAAAATCTCAGAATTTTCACTAGAATCTGAGAGTTAGTGTTATAATTACATACTGTAATTAGAATTAATTACAGTTGGTATTCATGATGAATAAGCAAGGCAAAAACTAAGTTTCATAAATGCATTTGTTAAGCCTCAATAATTAGATTTGTTTGTTGGTGTCCAATCAGTTGTATGGCCATTTTCAGGTTTAATTACCTTAATGAATGTTTTTGCTTCTCTGCTGATAAGTTCCTTTATAGAAGAAGAGGCCAAATCGGTGTACATACTGATTTTGATCCCCTGTCCTATCAAGAAAGCCCAGTGGTGTTTTTTTTTATCTTTGCATCTATTTCATTGTAACACACATCTATATTTATTCTGCTATTGGATTTGATCAATATTTTTTAAAAGGGTATTACAGAATAATATGGCTGTCACGTCTGTCGCCTCTGGCATCTCCTGCACTCTCCTTCCGGACTACGTTTCCCAGCATACCCTGGATTCTTGCACTGCAGACAACACTGATCAGATGACTCTACTCAGACTTAAGTCACCTTACTTCTGATCACACTATTTATACTTCTGAATTTCCCAAGTCCCAATGCCGAGTTTTGATTGTTTTCTACCTCTCATTACAAAGAATTTATTCTCTGATTTGTTTTCTCGAGTATTGACCTATCTGTTTGTTTGTTTGTTTGTTTACGAGTAATTGCCTTACAACAAGACCACAAAGCACAGATCCCATTGGCCTAGTCAAAGTAACGACTTGAGACACAATGTAGATGCTGATGGGATGAAGAAGAGTGGGTTAAAATTTTCCCCAGTGAGATATTTTCACTGTGATTTGTTCCTACGAAAGTAAATAAATAAATAAATTTTAAAAAATACCTTTCGTACATCTTCAGCCAGCCTTAGATTTATATTGGTGTGAGTGTATGGTTTCTGCTCCAAAAAAGCATCTACCTCTGTGTTTAATAATTACAGCATAAAGGTTCTGGAAAGGTCCTCAGTTTCACCAAGACCGCTGATGAACTTCAGAAGGAAGAAGACAAAAAACATGTCAGCTAGAAGGCACAGCTAAAAATACCTGTTGTCCTTGACAACACTCAAGGGGTCCACTGGTCACTTTCACGACAAAGTAACAGTAGGACTTTTTTGTGAGTGATGGTTATGGCTATAGTGGTGGGCTTGGTTTAGTTAATTGCACTAACTGTGACTGTGTGTACATGCATGTGTTTGTGAGTTTGTTTGCCCTGTGATGTAGAGGCAACCTGTCAAGCAACCTGACCTGTTCCTACTGTTCCTGTGGTTAGGTGGTGTGATTGTGTACGCAACATGAACACCATGCAGCACAGATTATTATGTCACCCTCATGATCTCCTGGCACCTTCACAGTGGCACTGTCATGATATATTTTATCTTTGTTTCCTTTCTATATAGATGCGTCCTTATTCACAAATGTAATTGTCTCTGGCATCTTTCATTGGTATATAACATTGACCCAGATGATCCAAGATGCTGCTAAATACAGTACATGGTTCTTTAGTCAAAAGCATTTGTGAGTTAAGGCACTAATGTAGAATAGGATGTTTTTTGAAAATATTCTATAATTTGTCTAGGTAAGCATGGTGGCTTGGTAGGAAGATGGAGTGGTACATGTCCTTATTATGTGGGTTTATCCCAAGTACTTTGGTTTTCTCTCACTCAAGTCATATAGTCAGGTTAAGTGGAGATACAGAATTGCCCTAGGCATGGGTGTTTTGGACTGGTGACTTGTCCAGAGGGGTTCCTACCTTTTATCTTTGATTTGGCATAGTTTTACGCCAGATGCCCATCCTGATCCAACCTTCCCTATTTATCCAGGCTTGGGACTGGTCTATGTATCCTATTGGCTAGATGTGTCCCCAGCCAATCAGTGGAAACACAAGTTTTGAATATTGCTAATCCATCTGAGTGCTTTGTGGTGAAATAATCTTATTATTCTTGCTTCATATAACAAATCAACTACTCAATAGTCCAGAGTTCAATACTGAGTTAAACATGTAAAGGACCGTTGACTTTTAGCAATAACTTTTTGGACAGCAATTTCCAGACAATATGAACCTCAATTTGCTGAAGTTAATGTCATTTGCATTTAAGGTTTTAATGTATTGCAGTGCTGCATCTTCTAAGAATTCTATCTTGATGAATATACATGATTTCCTTTCCCAAGCACTCTAGAGGAAATTTGTACATTTGTGAAAAAAACAAAAAATTGGAACTACAATATTGTAGTACAAGTATCAGACTGACTACAGTAAGCTTGGAAAGCTGGATAAATAAGGGTGGCGGATGAACTCTTTACCAGTGAAACCTTTGACATTTTAACTACACGTGTGTACCTTTACTGAGCGGATTATTTTGGTATAATCCTGTTTCAAACACCCACGCATAGAAGACACATACCTCTGTATGAGCCTAGAGATCCACACACTCCAGCTTTGTATCAAGCAGAGAGGATAAAGAGGATAAAGAGGTTTATGTTTTAATGTCGCATTCTCTGACTGTACCACTGACATAACTCTGGCTTCTATAGATTACTACACCCAATATACATCAATGATATGTCACTGCTACTGTGCAAAGCTGCAAGTGATTGTTGCATTGTCCATACATTTTTACTCTTTGTGTATTTATTATTTCTGTGCTTGTAGGACACTGTTTATTTAGATTAAGGGCTAAACACCGACCAGGTATAACATTATGACCACTGACAGGTGATGGGAATCACAATGATTATCTCTTCATCGTGGCACCTGTTAGTCGGTGGGATATATTAGGCAGCAAGTGAGCCTTTTATCCTCAAAGTAGATGTGTTGGAAGCAGGACAAATTAGCAAGTGATCAGTATCTTTCTAAGGTGGTCCAAGAAAAGAACCGTGGTAAACTGGCAACCCGGTCATGGGCGGCTAAAACATGAGGGGAAGGGGGTTAAAGGCTGGCCCATGTTTCATCCAATTCAAAAGACAGATTACCAACTGCAAACTAAAAGCCGTGAACCATTTAGCAGGGTTATAATTTTATGCCTGATCAGTGTAAGACATTACAAAAAGGTTATAATGTAAATATGTAACAAGAAGAATACCTTCATATTTCAAAGGCCCAACAGTGGCAGAAATGGGATTTTAACTCTCTGCTCTGCCCAATAGACTACTGTACCAATTAATATCTGAAATTATCAGTACACCAAAAATGATGGGAAGTCAGACAAGTAAGTATTTTTAACCACAGTAAAAGATTAATTAGGAAATTTCTCCAAAGGTCTCCAAATTCATCTACAAATCCCACAGTGATGTTAAATGTCAGCTATGCTAGAACTCCATGAATAGCATTGTAAGACATGCTCAGTATTAATTATTTGCTAATTGTATTTGTATAAATTTTCTACTTCTCTTATTATGTCAGAAACTTCACACAGAAAGTTGATTCTCAGTGACTTTGAATAATAAGGATAAGGTGCACCTGGACATGCTCCTGTTCTAACAAATCTTTATTAAATTACCTGTTTGAGATATTATACAATGTTCCTTATTCTATTTTTTGTAACTGGCATCAATACCATTTTCAATTTGAATTGAATGGTTTGTTTAAATGCTGGTAAACATCGGATTTGGCTCAGAAAATGCAAGGCACAGCTGAGTGATGCATAAAAGAGGCATTTAGATCTGCAGATTGTGATAAAAATGGTACAACTAAAACTATAAGTTAAAAGTGTAGCTCCAGACATGTGGCTACTTTGACCTGTGGGATGGCTTCACAAGCTCAGAACACACAATTTACTTGGAGGCGATTAATGCCTTGATAAGACCCTGATCCAGATTATTTGGTAAATTGAAATGTCAGTCACAAAGGCCACATACAGGTTGGTGCAGGGTCTTTGCAGAATTGGTAATGATCCAATTACACCAGAGGAGGGAATGATCAACAGACCATGAACAGAAATTAATGTGCCTATTTAACACCTCCAGTATCCCCAGTTTACTTGAATCTATTTGACTGCCAGTAATTACATTTTACAATTTAATAATTGAAAAATACAGTAGACATTACTTTTAGGTGAGCTTTACTAGTACTGAACAGAGTATAAACTGAACAGAGGAGAGGGATACCACTACTATAAAACTCTACCTTGCTCCGAGGCCCTGGATTTGCCTAATAAACCATTGGGGATGCCCATTAGTGGAGTGAAGTAGACAGTGTTGTTTTTTCTAGCTAACTGAATGATAGACTAATTGTTCCATTGTGTAAGTGGAGATGTTTGCTTGTTTGTTTATTAGGGTTTTAATGTGGTTTTAACATGTTTGACTTTATTGGTTACAATCAAGGCAGACACAATGTAGATATTCACCTCAGGGCCCAGCCATAGCCTAGTGGTTAAGGTAGTGGACTAGTATTCCAAAGGACACCAGTTTAAGCCCCACCACTGCTGTTGGGGCCTTGAGCAAGGCCCTTAACCCTCACTTGCTTAGACCGTAAACTGTAACTGTAATTTAAGTCGCTTTGGATAAAGGTGTATGCTGAAAATGTAAATGCATGTTTTTGGACTGTTGGAGGAAACCTGATCACCCGGAGGCAACCCGTGCAGACACGGGGAGAACGGAGATGCAAACTTTACGCAGAAAGGACCCAAACCGAGCTTCAGCGCGAATAGATCATTAGACTTTCCTTTGACCAGAGCTCCATCACGTGGTGCTCTGAAGAAATGCTTTGCTGTCTCTTAAACTGGACCTGCTGGCATATTAACAGACTAAAATTACTGTAACGACAGGACATTATTCTGATCACAGTAATAGTGTAAGAGGAATTATTTAAATGATAATGTTATTTTGTATCCAGTGGTTATGGAGGATATTATCCAGTTGCTAAGAGAGGGTTTAGAGTATGAAGATGTATGAAGGGTGAGTTCTGCATGAGCATGCATGGCGAGGCGTGGAGGAGAAGAGCAGCGGGTCGGGTGAATCTGTCATGTAGCTCACTTGTTGGATTAATTAAAGTGGTTCATTACTCCACATCGAGTCAACCTTATTCATTCCTGACGTTCCTTTTGTCCATACTAGAGGATGACAAAGAAGCTTCCCAGTCCAGCAGAGTTGGCATAAGCAGGTTGGAACGCTCATAACTATGTATTTGCTTTGATTTGCCTTTGTTTTGCCTTTGTTTATGTCAATTGTCAAATTATTTTAGTATATCTTTGATGACTCTGAGTCTGTGAAGATATCAGAGTTGCCAAAAACTTCACTGATAAGTTAAAAAACAAGTTTTGAGCCAACTACTTTACATCAGTATGGAGAGGCCGGAAAGAGATAACCAACTACAGGAGATCACCCAACTCTATTCCAGGTTTGATAAGGACACTTCACACACCCCCGTCCACCCCTACACATCAACAGCCAAGATCACACCTTCAGCAATTAATGCACTCTCCACTAAAGATACACAGTCAGGATTGAAAATATGATAGATGGAGGTGAGAGAACTCTTCCAGAGACAAAAAGACCAAGAAGGCACCAAGACCAGACAGAGTATCACCTTCATTCCTCAAAGCCTGTGAAAACCAACTGACTCCTAAATTTAAAGATTTTTTTTTACCAAATTACTGGAACTGTGTGAAGTCGCCTCCGGCTTCAAACACTCCACCATCATGCCAATTCCCATCCATTGCAGTAACCATCCATTGCAGGGATTAACAACTGCAGACCAGTCTCTTTAACATTTGTGGGTGCAGCCCCTGCTAGACCCTTTAGAGTTCCCCTTCAGAACATACAGGTCAGTGGATTATGCTGTCAACTTGGGACTGCAGTACATCCTCTAACATCTGGACAGCCCAAGGACCTTTGCATGAATCATCTTGTAGATTTTACCTCAGTATTTTACACCATTATACCATCACTACTTTGACACAAACTGTTTCAGCACACAGTGTCCCCTGCCATCTGTTATAGATTAACAGCTTTTTAACAGACTGGACACAACAGGTGAGACTGGGGGACATCACTTCTGCTGTAAGGTCAGTCAGCACTGGTGCTCCACAAGTCTTTGTTCTTTCTTCACTGCTATTCTCTCTATACTGCAATGACTGCACCTCTACAAACTCAACAGTTAAACTCTTTAAATTTGCAGATGACACTATGAGCACTGGATTTATCAAGGATGGGGAGTCTGTTAAAAAACTTTAACACTGCTCCCCATCACAATATCATGGTGGAGACCTTCGGGTTCTTGGGAGCCATAGCTTCAAATGACCAAAACTAGGAGTCCAACACAAACTCCATCCTCAAAAAGCACAGCAAAGGAGTTACTTTCTGCATCAACTGAGGAAGCACAACCTGCCACAAGAGCGGTTAAAACAGTTCTATATTGCAGTGATTGAATCTGCGCTGTGTACATCCATCACAGTCTGGTTTGGTTTAGCCACAAACAGTACAAATGCAGACTGCAAAGAGTGGTGGATTGAGCAGAGAAAGTAATTTCCTTTACCCATCCTCCAGGACTTATACAGAACAAGGCAGAAAAAAACACATCCTGCTCACACCCAGGACAATAACTTTTCAAGCTCCTATCGTCTGGTTGGTGCTACTGAGCCCTGCAAACTAAATCAAACAGACACTGTAACAGTTTCTTTCCAAAAGCCATCAAACTCATTAATGACTGAAACAGAACTGTGGTTTACTTTGCTTTCATGCTTTACTGCACTTTAATATTTGCCATACAGTACTGCCATTGCATTTTACTATTTATCTTTTACTATTTTGAATTGTATGTATATATGCAAAATAATGCAGGGCTTGTACATTTGTACATTTAGTTTGGTGTGTATATTATATTGTTTGTAAATTGTAGCGAGCTAACAACAGCCTGAAACAAATTCCTTGTGCATAAACATACTTGGCGAATAAGGCTCATTCTGATTTATTTTTTGCTTCAGTTCCACTGGCCTAGAACATATTTTTCAATGTGGCACATATAATAAGCCATAAAAAATCCAGTCAAGCTTTAAGTTTAATATTTTGTAGCTTTTTTTGAATTGCGGTCTTTGCAGTGGTAATGTACAATCCATTGGACTATGCAGAGTGACGTCTGTGTTCCAGAAGTTCACACACATACCAGGAATTTAGCAACTAAGAACAATCACAGAAAGAACTGAAAGGCCAAAATAACTTTTACATATATGTCCCTGACAAGTGTATGTAAAATTATGACTTAATCTGCATATTATATCATATTAACATAAAATTCTAAAATAACTTCTGAAGGATTATTGACAGTAAGCCATGGTAATTGAGAGAAATTGTCCTGTTTGGAATATGTGATTTAGTTTAGTAGGTTTTAGTATGTAAATGCATGCTAATGTATGCATGGATGATATGCAGATGTTGATCACAAAAGTGGTAAGAAGGGCACAGCGAGGAAATTCCAGTTCTCTGTACATTTGTCATCATCACTGTATGGTAGTGTGGGCATTGGGAATTTGATTTTTTAAATTAAAATATATTTACATAAACAGGGCCATTTTTTTATTTATTATTGTTCTACTAAATAAGGTAGCAAATTGTTACAGTTTGTCCATGTTTGTCCTCCTGTGTGCACACCGGCCACGCCCACATCTCAGGGAGCACACAGTGCTCAGCCAATGTCTCTTTATGATTGGTTCCCTCTGGTAATTTGCTCCAACTGCTCTTTTTTAAGAGGGATCTTAGGACCAGTACATATGGATTATTAGCGTAACCCTGTTTGCCTGAGATTGCTGTTATTTAAACTCTGTTAATTTGTATTTTTATCTGTCCATCCATCTGACTGTCCATCTATCTGTACCTGGTGGAAACCATGTGGACACGGGGAGAACATGCAGAATCCACACAGAAAGGACCTAGATCGCCCCACCCAGGGATCAAACCCAGGAACTTCTCACTGTGAGGCGACAGTGCTACCCATTAAGACAGCTTGCCACCCTATACCTAAATTGTACATATTTTCTTTGCTTATTTTAAATAAACACACTATTTTTATAATGCAA
>JAYDZG010000009.1:11031906-11044155 GCA_034509265.1 Microcambeva bendego | reverse complement strand
ACAGCTCTGACATACTCGGCTGCTTCATTACTGCGTATGTGTGGTCTCCTATGAAAGGGGGGGGATCAGGGCTTGTGGAAGGGGTTCCCACTATAAACGCTGCATGCCACTCATGATTTGTTTTTCTGTACAGTAGAGTTAAAAGAGCCCTTAAGTAACATATATCTGTTGACAAGTTTTATTTATCAAACACCTCTAAACCCTCAGTGGTTAAAGGTCAGTTTTAAAACACAGTGAGCCAGCCACTAGCGCTTTATTGCTCAAGTTTTACACACTAAATCTGTCCAGGCTTCAGGCATTTCATCAGAATCTCTCATATGCAATCTTTGACCTTTACTCTGCTGGTTAGCACCAGTCATCTGTCAGGCTGGCCCTTGCTGCTCTATTCTAAAATATGTGTGTATGTGTGTGTTCACAGATTTAGGTGCCTTTAGTGGTCGAACGAGAGGTGGTGTATCTGTAAGGGAAGGTCAGGGAGTGGTGCTTATGTGTATGCCTCCTCCACATTCACCCGGTAAGCTCCCTATTCTCCTACTTTTTCAACATCTCTCTCACTGTCTATCTCTCATTGTCTCTTCTTTCTCAGCCCAGTGCCTCTGTAATTAAAGGTTAAATGGGGTAAGATGCAGAGGGACATGGGCAAACATGAACAAAAGGATTCAAATGAGAACAGTGGAACTAGAAAACTAACAGCCAGTGACGGCAGAGAACAAAGCTGACTGATAAAACCCACTTAAAACCGTTTTTTGTCCCTCAGAGGTGCTGGTTTCATTTTAAACACCCACACACAGACACACACACACAGAAGAGTGGAAAGAATTTAAATTAAATGTAATGGATAGATATTCTAGTAGACCAGCATATAATACCAAGGCAGTATATTATAGCCGAACTGGCTATATTATTTATATTCAATCCCCATGTAGCTTATCAAAAATTTACTTTGGGAAGCCCATTTTCTTATAAACAATGACTAAGGGCCAGGATCAAATCTTTATCCCTTGAGATGTACGGTGCTGTGCTGCAGTCACCTGCTTTACTGTTTAACTCTGCTGTCCCAAAAGAAATGCATGGAAAGGTATTTATATTTAGACTTTTTAGGCCAATTGAACACACTAAATCACCATTGATAAATGTGAGAAAATAAAAGATTTTTTATGTTATTAATGTTGCACAAAAACACACAAAAACATATACATAGCCATCACACAAAAATAAATATGAAAATAAAGATGAAAAAAGTTCATTAATTAATCCCAAAATACTCCCAGACAGGGGACCAGACCTGCCACAATTTAATGGATTGCCTACACATGTCAAAAGATAGTTTCTCAAGAGCTACTAGGGACACAAATGTGAGGTTAGAACTGCATCTATAGCCATACCAAATGTTCCATGGAGTACAGGCCAGGGCTCTGTACAAGCTACTAAAGCTTTTCTACTCCAAATTTATCAGGCCATGTCTGACTGGGTCTTGCACAGGTGTGAAGTCATGATGAAAAGTGGAATCTTATAATTGATTCTGTAAGATTGTTAGCACTGATGGTTATTATATTAAATATAAGCGGTGTTGCACTTTATTCCAAATTAATTATTTAATTCTGTCATGGAGCTAACTATGTGATAAGATTATTTTTATTAAAAGATAAAGTTAAGAGGAATGAAAAATAGTTTTAATTCACTCTCCAGTGTAAATTTACAGGAAAGCTGTAAATCTTGCCATGCACTGACACATTTACGTCAGCCACCCACCTCCAAGATTTATTGATGTTTATCCCTCCTCAGCTCAGACCCTGCCATTCTTAGATTATAATCCATTGTTTTATTAAACTGCCACCTTCAACAGTAAAATCTGACACAATAGAGGGGTACTGGCTGGGGCTGTGACAATAATCAGTCCTGTCAGGGTGCTTAAATTGGGACAATGTACCAGCAACATTACCAGTGTAATTCTACTTTGCCTTGCTTAGCCTTAACCTTTCCTTTTACTAAATAATGAAATGTGTTTCAAGCCAGACATTAGCACAAGGAACTACAATTTACTGGATAATTAGAAATGAAAATATCATGCAGAGAATTATTTCACACAGCATGGGGTAAGTTTTTTGTCTGAGTGTATGTCGAATTCTCAGACTAGTATTCTTTTTTAATAGATCAGCTTAAGTATAGTGCTGCCAATGGCCATTTTAACAAATCTATTTAAATTAAAAAAAATGTTAATTTAAATGCATATGCTCCAAAATATGTGAATATTTTAAAGTGAGTTTTTTGGACATTTTATTTTAAATCTATAATTTATGACATTTACATTACAAGGTAATTTATACAAAGCAACTTACAGAACTGCGACAGTTTATTGTCTAAGTTAGTAAGTTTTAAAGACCTGGCTCAAGGACCCGACAGTGGCAACCTGACAGGGGTGGGGCTTGAACCAGGAACCTTGCGATTACTAGTCAAGTATCTTAAGTGCTAGGCTATAACTGCCCTGTGAAGTTTTACTTGAAAATTAATTTGATTTTTCACCTCACAGCAAGAAGTTCCTGTGTTTAATTCCTAAGCTTCCTGGGTCCTTTAAGTTTGGAGTTTGCATGTTCTCTCAAAGAGCTCTAATTCCCTCCCACAGTCCAAAGACATTCACACGAGGTTAACTGGAGATTCGAAGTTGTCCATGACTGTGCTTGATGTTCAGTACTTAAACTGTTGAATGTTGTGTAACCAGTAAGTACCTGTCTTATAGTGAATGTAACCAAATTGAGAGAAATGACCTTAAATAGATAAACAAAAATAGCTGTAAAATTGGATTTAATCCTGTTCAACAATGTATCTTGCCAATATCCTTGTGTTGTTTGTATTAATATGGACTAATGATGTGGTGAAGAATGACTGTTTAGTAGTTGTTGCTGAGATGGTAAAATGTGTTCTATTTTTCTTAAACTAGAACAACGGTTTAATCACACTTCCACTATGTGCAAAAGTAAAAAAATACACATACACAGAGATCTAATTTTAACTCAGTTTGCCATAAATCACAACTTGCTAACTAGCCTGGTAAATATTAATGGTACTAATGAGCAAGCCGAGCCAACAATTCCAAGAAAATCTTTTAGATTATAGGAAGTAAAAGGAAGAAACCAGTCAACTGGTATTTGTATCCTTCTTTGCAAAGTTATAAAATAAAATAAATAAATAACATAATGAGATGTCGACAGGTAATTATGAGGTACATGATCTGTCACTGTCTGATAGATTAATGCTACCTGATTTACGCTGGATCACAAGATCGTATTTATTTTTAGGTAGTATTTACTTTCAATCTAGAACACTGACTTTATGTCTCTTGTTTCACCACTTTACTTGATTTGAGTGGGTATATATCAATCTGCTTCATGAATATTTACCAACAAAGTAAACTGCAGATTGCATGAGAATTTTAAGAAGAACGCTGCTGTGAGGAGGAAGTGTAATCACAGAGCAACAATGAGCAATAATTGTATCTATTGTATAACAGTCAGTGGTCCTGTTTTAAAAGAGCTTGATAGGTATTAAAGAAAAAATAAATTCAACAGAACAACACTTATTCTCGGAAATGCCAAACAACCATGTATTGTAGCACTTAACATTTAATGGTGACAGGAATTATTTGTGTTACATGATATTCATTGCTAAAGACATATTTTCCAAAACAGTAGGGGAATTTAGTTAAATGCAGTAAGAAAAATAATCTGTGATTGGTTAGTCTCAATTTATTTGATTCATTGAAGAAAAAAAGATCATAAGTCGTTTCTCTAATATTTTTTCTTCAGTTCAGTTCAGTTCATTGTCTTTAACCGCTTATCCTAATTAGGGTCGGGCAGGGCAAGGCACATGGTAACACCCTGGATGGGATGCCAGTCCATCACAGGTACCTACAGGACAATTCAATGTCTCCAATCAACCTGGTAGCATGTCTTTGGACTGTGGGAGGAAACCGGAGCACCTCCACACCCGAGGTTTGAACCCAGGACCTTCTTGCTGTGAGGCAACAGTGCTACCCACTAAGCCACCGTGCCGTCCTAATCTTTTTTGTAAATACATATATCCATATGTAAATGATGACTGTAACACACTCAAGAACTCATATAGAGATAGGCGCAAATTAGTAATACTATATTAATATTATACAAAATTTTCCAGGACTATGGCATCAAAGTGTAGTTGCTTCGCTGCTAATAGGCCTCGGCTGTCTCTTATCTGAGAGCATTTAAGAGGGAAGCTAAGGCACAGTCCAACAGAGACTTTTTGGACTTGTTCTTGAACTCTGTTTTGACTTGTGTTATTTTGGTTTGCCTTGTACTCATGTCCCTTTAAATTTATTCTGTCTGTTTGCTTATGCTTTTGACTTTTTATCTTTATCATGGCAGTCTGTCCTTTGATTTGAATGTACCCTTGAGTCTTGCAAATGTAAGCCTTAGTGTTGCGATAGTTTTCAAATGGTCTTTTCCTGTTTGTATCTGTTTATTCCTGTCAATTTTCTCTTTGTTAGGATTCCTGTTGAGCTGTAGTTAGGTTCATTGTATGTACACATCCGATTACCAATTAGCTTAGGTTGTGTGTGTATATAGCTTTAACCATAAGTATTAGGTTTTAGCAGTACCATTTAGCATATGTACTTTGTTTAACCTGTCTTTTGTTATCATTAGAACTTTAGTTAATACATCTCTGCATGTTTGTCTGACCCCTCTGGTCCTGTCATAGCCCAGAACATTATATCTGATGAATCCTGTGTAACCAAGAATGGCTTCTTCTATCATGAATGTAAATAAAATGAAAATTTATATTAAAATCCTAATAACTAAATAAACAATTTCATAAATAAATTATTAAACATTTTCATAATGCATAGAATGATTGGCTTTTTAAGACAGGAGAAAGGTTCTCATACATTATACATTTGGTTTATACATGTTTATACATGTTTATTAGGATTTTAATCATTCTTCACACCTTTTGGTTACTTTCATGACAGGAAATCTGTTACTCATAACATGAGGTTCATCCGTTCACAAGGTTATAACGAACACAATAATGGACAATTCAGCGTCTCCGGTTAACCTCACTTGCATGTCTTCGGACACTGGGAGGAAACCCGGAGCACCCTGAGTTATCCCACCCAGACACAGGGAGGATATGAAAACTTCACACAAAAATAACTTTTGACAAGGGACAATGTCTCAAAGCAGCATATTTCAGTTCAGAAACCTACTAATGAGCAAAACAAGCCGACAGTGGCAAAAATATTTTATATTATATATAAGAAAGACACATTAAAAGTGTAAAGTAAAAGGATGATAGAATACTCAAGTTACCACGAAATATTCAACAATAAGCAAATAAATAGGTAACAGATAATGCTGGTTTTTTTATTCAACTGACATTAGATCATACTGACAGTGCAGCATCTGGACACACAACAGCAAGTACAGTGATAAAAAGTCACATACTTGTCTCTGAAGTCAGTTATCTATCTAGCAATTCAATCTCCAATGTATTTGCTTTATTGAGAGATAAACCTATTTAGTACTTCCTTGTCTAAGCAGATGTTTTAGCCTTTCAACCTAAAAATTGTGAACCCAATTTAATGAGAATATGTGACTTTGTAGACTTGTTAAAATATAGTGAACTAGTAAATTTAGCCTACAGACTAAAATATTTATCCTTTAAAAATGCCTGAGAATATAGTTTAGATAAACAAAATAATGGGCTATTTTATTAGGGGTGGAATGATACACCCATGATGCAAAGCAATTGATGATAATGGGTTCCTGATATGCTTTTTTCTTTTTTCTGGATTTGAAATTGTAAATTGTGACAGTTTATTTGTCTTTTAAAAATAAAACACTATATTTGTGGTTATTTTAGGTTCCTATCTGAGGTAGGTAACTAAACAATATTGAATGAACCTGAATTTGGCTTGAAACCCCCAAAACTGGCAACCAGACAATAATATTAATTAATTTGGAAATTTTAAATAGGTTATCACTTGTCTTTTGGTGCATTGTTACATCCTTACTATTTATTGATTGACTCATTCAGACTTTAATGTGTTATACTTTGGTTAAGAAACGATAAAAGATTTATCATTCCAAGTTTAATGTCACACAGTAACCAACAATTTTGTATCTTTGGTTCACCTCACTTGACTTTTTTTGGTCTTTGAGGGGGGCCCAGAGTTCCCAGAGGATACCCCCGCAGACTTGGGAATAAATGCAAACTCCATACAGAAAGGACTCCAACGATTCCATCTGGGAATGGAACTCAAGACATTCCTGCAGGAGACAGTGCTTCCCACTCAGCCACCGTGCCACACAAACAATGTGCTAAGCTTCAGTAAAACATCTTTAAAATAAATTTTAAAAAACATTTTGATAGGACCCACCATTTATTTGTTCTCTTTTATTTTATTAGTCTGTTATTCCGATAATGATTAATTGCTCAGTAAATTATGAAATAATGTTTTCCTTATGACTTGAGCAGCTGTTTTAATTAACCTTTCTAGCACACTATTAACGTTTGTTTTTAATTATTAGTGATTTATAAGTTAAGATCAAAATGCTGAATACAGCTGAAGTGATAATAACGTCTCTCTTGAACTCTTGAATATAAATAAAAAAATAATAAATATTAAAAATTACTTTAAATATAAATGGAGTAGAAATAGCACTACACTAAAATGATGAGATATGCTTGTGTATAAATTAAACAAGCTTTAAAATCTAGTGCACTAATTAAACATTCTTCACTAGGATGAGTTGTGGAAATAATGCTCTTTAATCACTGCTTGTTCTTCAAACGCCCCTGTCAATACAGAGAGATCGGCTTATGTCAAACTGAATTTTGTCCTGCCTTAGTTAGGCTTTCCACCCACCTAAACCCCCCACAATCCCTCCACACTTATCTTGTTAGAGATACAGCATTGACCTTCAAGACTACATGAAAGTGCTTTAAAGGTTTTTTCTTTCTTTTTTATTCATATCAAGTTATCTGTTCATTAGTTCTTAGACTGAAACATTTTACTTTTTTACATTTGTGGTATTTAGTGGTTACTTCAATTCAAACTGACTTATAATTATGACTGAATACATTTCAAGCAATTGAGTGTTAATTACCTTGCTCAGGGGCAACGTGGCGGTGATGGGGCTTGAACCGATTGTCCTTTGAGAATCCTTCTGATTACATTGTAACCCCTCTATATTTAAAGACTGCTAGTTGGGATGCATATATAGACAAGGCTTTGTTAAAGATGTGCGTAGGTACTTACTTCATCTCATCTGTATTCTCTCTTTCCCTGTGCCCTGCTCTCTTTTAGAGATTATCTACAGCTGGGTATTCAATGAGTTCCCCTCATTTGTGGTGGAGGACAGTCGACGCTTCATCTCTCAAGAGACAGGCAATCTGTATATCTCTAAAGTGCAGCCCCTAGATGTGGGAAGCTATATTTGTCTGGTTAAGAATGTGGTGACCAACGCCCGGGTCCTGAGTCCACCGACGCCACTGACGCTCAAAACGGATGGTGAGATCAAAAATGCAAGCAATACACATTTGCATGAACACACATTAGATCAAAATATCCACCTGTTCTGTAAAGTAAGGTTTCTAAATTTGAGATGAACAGTGTTCCCATTTTCCAAAAGCTGGTTTAGGTCAGGACATGCTATTTTGGTTCATGGGGAACCATGATTCATTGACTTTATGCTGGCACAAGGGCACAGAGACTATAAAACGTGTGTTTCATAAACCTTGGCCACACAGTTAGATGCACAGTGAGTTCCTTTGCAGACTCCACCTGGGCCTTAAACCCAGGACTTCTTATTGTGAGATGACAGCGCTATCGACTTCACCACTGTACTGCACAGTAGAACATATATGACTAATTATTTTTAGAAACTGTTTTTCATTCTAATTGTTCCAGGAAAATATTTTGAATGTTTTTAATTTCCGACTGAATCGAGTTCTGTAAAAAATACATATCTATTATTTTATGTATGCTACGTGTTCAAAAATACTCAAGACAAAGACAGGCATGTTGCATCATCATTAATAATTATACTTTTTAATTATTTTGGAACTGTGATACAAGCTGTTGTAATTTTGAGAAATGTCTGCAGTCTCTTATGGGGAAGATTAATTTATTTATAAAATGTAATATATTTTTATTATGAGACAGACCTAGACTGAAGGCAGAACAGTCAATCACACACAGTTTCTGTCTATCAAACCACACAGTTGTGGCATTTGCAGAAAATGGCATGACATTGTTTTGCTGAAATAATTATGGACTACCCAGGAAAAGACTTCACCTTCATGGCAGTATTTGTCAGCATATGTCTTTCCATCAATGGTACATACACACATAATGTAGTAACCCATGCTGGAGGCACTGATGCATGTCTTTCACTAGTAACGGTCTGGATGGTCTTTTTTGTGTGTGCCTTTGCCAACAAATAAATCTGACCATAGCACACATTGCACATCATTGTGTTTAAATCAGTTGGATATGTGCTTGGTTTCTGCTTTTTCTTTACTTAGTAGTTTTAGCATGCATTTCTTTATGCACCCCTGACCCCCCTTCCAGCATCGAGCCTAAGCAAAAATATAATCAATGAAAGTTGCATAATTTTGTGATCATCTCAAGTGTTTGGTAGATGCTTAAGAAACTACTGAGTGTACCAGTAAATATTAATGTTTGTTAATGGTATTATT
This sequence comes from Microcambeva bendego, assembly GCA_034509265.1. Lineage (NCBI taxonomy): Eukaryota > Metazoa > Chordata > Actinopteri > Siluriformes > Trichomycteridae > Microcambeva > Microcambeva bendego. The sequence goes on along the minus strand of JAYDZG010000009.1, from coordinate 11,035,416 downwards.
CCAATAAACTTGGATATATTTATATTTAATATATTTAACTTTTACTATTAAAGAACGAATCCATAAATATTCTTAGGGCAATGCCTACCCAGTCTTCACTGGCAGACTATGTTAAGTAACAATTGCAATCCAAAAGTACTACTGAACCCGTGTGGCTATATTTCTCACAGTGGCGTGTTATACATTGTTATCTGAAGGCTCAGGTGTCATGAACATTCAACCAGTTATTCCAGCCTTGCTGTATACAGACTCATCTTTGGTACACAATCCATCTTTGTAACGATTGATCCTCCTTTAATTTCTAATCATAATATCCTCTTGGTCTAACCATTGTTCTAACTTGTATTGTATTAAAATTTCACTTTTATTTTGTGTAATTTTTTGATTTCTTATTTAAAATGTGCTCAATTTTACAAAATATGAGTTTTCTTCAGAAACATCATCAGCATGCCATCAGCAAATGTTTTTGAGCATCATAATCACATGATTATATGATTATATTCCCTTATTTGCAGAAACATTTTGAAGATCCCCTATGTGTTTGTGTGTGTGTGTGTGTGTGTGTGTGTGTACTACTAATAGCCACTGTGCCAATGTTGCACTATTATAATTTGATTATTATTATTATTATTAGTAGTAGTAGTAGTAGTAGTAAATAAATTACCTATATTGGGCTGAAGTACTTTGGGAACAACAGCATAATAAGATTGCTCAGTAATTTAGCATTTAAAAAGTTGTTGAGATTCGGAGCTCCATGGTTCAAAATTCTGCATGGCCATCGGTTGGCTGGACGCAATATAAGCAGCATTATTTACGTAGTTCTGCTAGGGTGGGTTACCCGGACTGTGAGGGTGGGCCGATTTGGACAGATAAAGAGTAAACGTGAGTTTGGATGTGCCTGTGCAGAGTGAATAAGTGGTTCCATTGAGCTCTGTGCACGGGTCGTTGGAGGAGTGAGCAGCAATACCCCCACCTCAAATGCAATTAGGAATCCCCCAGCAGCAGTAGACAAAATGACAAATGGGAGAAAATGTCCTTAAAATGCTTGTTTTCGTATAAGGTCGATTTGTTTTTGCAGCACAAAGTTTGCGCACAAATAAAGCATTTTAAAAATGATAAATCAAGTTATGGCATTTTAGCTTCCAACCTTTATCATGGGGAAATGTAGAATGTCATGTACTTTACTTTCAAGACATGTATAAGCTTTGAGGCTTCTCCACTCACAATGTATTCTGGAACGAGTGGTCACCAGGGAAATCATTTTCCAGCATAATATTAATTGAATTAGGGGTTGTTCATGAATGGGCTTAAGCTCTTTTTTATAGCTCCCTCTCATGAGTTGACCATGAAAGACAGATTTTTCAATGTGGTAGCTTCAGCCCTTTTTTCCATATGAATAAGTTTTCATTCCCTGTCCCTCAAAGTCAGTCCCAGTCTTTGCATAGTTCAGCTAGAAATATTGTCTTTGAAAACCATATAGACATCTGAAGGTCACTTATCTTTGCAATGCACACATAACTTCCCTAACCTTAGAATATAAATAACCTGGTCGTAAGGAATAGAACCGATGCTAAGCACATTAGCATGCTAAACCAGATTTTGACTTTGCATTATTGACTCTAAGACATGCAAGCAGTGTGGCAGGTCAATAATTAAATTGTACTAAAAGGACAACAAAAAGTGCATTCAAAGAGAAATCCTGGCATACATTAAAGCTACAGATACAAGTGCTCTAAAAGTCTACAAAATGTCTGTGTCAGCTCCCTGTGCAAATAGCCACCCAGCCAGTGTTAAAGGACAACATATTTTTTTCCCGCAGGTACCAGAAAAGTTAGTCACCCATAAAAAACAAGCATAGCTTCTGGTTATCACTGTTAGTTCGGCCAGCCCAACACATGCATTATCTTTTGACAGTGCTTCTTTGGGAATCCGTGTACAGTCAGTGGCCCAGAAAGCTGAAAATGACTTTGACATCGCTAGATGAACTAAAGCCATTAACTTTTCAAAATTTGTCTAAACATTTATCATTTCTTTAATCTCTTGACTGGCCACAAACCATGGTGCTTGTTGTATCATGCTGTACAACTTAGGTCTTGGTGTTCAGTGAACTGCAAATATCTGTCCAAATAGATACATTTCAATGTCCTTAATTAATGGGCGCCTTGCAAATCTACAAATCTCTGAAAACTTTAAATGGTAACGTAATGCAGCTTAAATTGGGACTAGAAAAAAGTAATAGAGCACTTGACGTGCACTCTCTTCATGCTTGCTGTTATATTATTCACAGGCGTGAAAATTGCCTTTGACAGAGAGATGAAAGTGCATAAAAAACTCCAAAACTTCATAGCATAACAGCATGTTTCCAATTTTTATAGTCTAAATATTTTGCACTCTTTAGATGTCTTTCACAATTATTTCACCCAGACGACAGCTCAGCTGCAGCCTGTTTGAACCTTTTTTTATTTAACCCCAGTCACAATTTTCAGGATCATGGGACTGTTTTTGGACTGCAAAGTAGTTCCAGTTCAACCCAGTATTTTGTCTGACAAAATACTAATTAGTGCCATGAGAGATTGTGGAGATTAGCTTCACCTTTGTCATCCCTGCTGCTGAATGTGTTTAATCAAATGTTCCCAAATGCATTAGCGTTCAGCTGCACCTCCGGGAAAGTCATGCATTCCCATTTCCAAGCAGAGGAGCAACAACTGATCACAAACCTTTCTGTCATTTTTGTGCCATTTAACTATTAAAAATGCAATACATAATTTTATACAAAATGTTATGTATTATACATGAAGGAAACACGGCCATTTCAATTCTGAGGGTAAAATGCTAGTTTGTGTAAAGAAAACAGGTTTCAGTGGACTAGGCAACCTTTTATAATGTCAAATGTTATATGAAATAAGACCATCTTGTTTTAGGTAGTGATCGTAGTTGCCTCGCTGGATGGTTGGTTAGTAGTTAGGTTGGTGTGCAGATTTGTAGGTATATGAACTAATTAATGGACACATTATGATGTGCTGAGTATTGTTAATATTATAAATGCATGTGAATGCATTTACTCACAAGTGTGTTTCTCAAAAACAATATTTATGTGAAGCACTTCAAACATTGTCATCTTGACTGGCTCCTTGTTGAGAAATATTATGGTACAAAAACTAAATTTCATTAAGATTGGTGGCTTTCAGATCCTAGTATTTCTTAATCCTTGGATGATCAGCATGTCCATGAGGTCAAACAACACTGCCAACATGACCATTCTTCATTCATTCAAAAAAAACCATTTCCCTTAGTGCATTTGTTCCAGAAATTCAATTTATTAACAATGCAGATTAAATGGACGTTCATTCAGAGTAAATCAATCTGTCAAGCTTAGAAAACTTAGTAACTGACAAGGCATTTTATTTCCCAATGGCTTTAAATTGTGTTTAACAGCATCATTACTTATTTATCATTCTCCATTTTTATGTGATCATGCTCAAAATACGACTGGTGTTCCTTTTCTTTGGT
>JAYDZG010000009.1:11004454-11019067 GCA_034509265.1 Microcambeva bendego | reverse complement strand
TATAAACCATGGATATCTTAAACCTTGAAATTTACTCAAACCAAAGATTCGCAAAGCTTCAGGATCACAAAACTAGTGAAAGGTAAGCAGAGTGGGGAAATAATCTCCAAAGTTTGAGTCCCAGCATGCTCATTATATTAAGAAGCTGGGACCAATTAAGCTGGAGTGAGCCAATTTGAAAGGGTGTGTATGTGTTTGTGTGTATACGATTTGGTTTTATTGTCATTTCACATACAGTAAATGTTTTGCTAATGTTGGCAATACATTCTTCATACTATTTAAAAGAACACACCAATTTGTAAAGTCAAACAAATCAACTGACAATTATTAAATGAGTTAAAACATAGTACATGAAATGTAACTTTTTGAACGACATCTGTATTAGTAATTTATGCTTTTACATAGTAGAATGGAATATTTTCCACCAAGGATTTAAGTGCTGTCTGAGAGTGTGCTCAAACTTGCATTTTGAGGTCAGGCATTAATGCTGAACAAGAAAATTGGTTCAGCCACCATCAATGTCTTTGCACAAATGAAAATATAGAAAATAAATAAATGATCATGGGCTTCTTCTTTCACTTTCCAGCAGGATCACTGTCACCATGTCACTGTTAACTAAGCAAGGTTCAAGAATACATAAGTGTAGGAATCCAAGTGGGATTCACTGAGCACTGAACACCTTTGGGATGACATCACAAAATCTTTTTTGAGTGAATAGGCACATATTCATTTTGTCTCACTCCAGCTCACTTTCTGGATATGTTCTAATATAGCTAGTAAGAGAAATCAGATTCCATCTTACAAATTTTCAAAAGAGGAGAATCTTTTCAGAAGCGTATATAGGTAAAGGGATGAGCAGTTAGATGTCTTTAGATGCTTTCTGACCCCAATACAAACTACTTTTTACACACGTTAGCATATCATGTTCTTAATTACATTGTAATTAATTATTGCACATAGTGGTGACTTTTCTTTTCGTACAAATACCTGACCTTCCATCTGAACTACTATACAATGGGACCAAACTTCATAAATGAAAATGCTTCTATTTAATATCATTTGGAAATCATACAAAACCATAATGATTTAAGTAAATCTTTGAGTTTAAATATTACAATAATTTACATTTTGTTTGATTGGGGTTTGGATAAATATAATCCAGTTTTGGTACAGCATTGTACAATGACATGTGCTGCTCTTTTGAAAACCCTTCAGTTTACCTAAGACATGATGCTAACAAAGCCTTTCTTTGTTTAGAAAACCTATTCGACACATTAATTTAAAGCTGATACTGTCCCATTTTTCGCACAATGTTACTCGAACCTAAAGCACTGTCCTATGTATAACAGAAAAGCTCAAAGTAAGAGTAGATTAAATATATGTAAGTGTTGTGAGTAAACGATTTAATGTTTCACTTAAATGATGCATTAGATTAGGTTACATATTACATTTGGAAGAACAATGGAAATAGTTCACTAGTGGTCTTACACTTGAGCCCACTTTGGATTATTAAAAAAAACTCCTGGGTATATTTTTAAACATTATCAAATAAATTAACTAGCACTTAAATACTTAGCACTTAAATTAAGGGACACAAACTACACTAACGAATCGATTTTAGTTAAAAAATATATATATATTTACCTGATTTATTTATCTGCTACCTTCACATTCCCTGGAAGACATAATTGTACTTTGCATAAAACAACACAGCATCATATTATGAATCCTAATCCTGTGCCTTTGTATCTGAGTACTTTGGGTTTTTAGTATTTACTCATAATTAAACGTCTGTATGCATGATCATAGAAGCAACCAGTTTTAATCTTCACTGCTTTACAAACCTAATAAGTGTTCCATACTGTGTATGGAACAATGTTTGTGCTTACTTAAAGATATTTTACAATTAACCACTTACAGTAGAGCGTTGTGTCATTGCTTAAAATCTTCTTTATTGCCTTTTCAGGGAGAATGTTTATTTATTTTTTCACTAACATTCTCTGTCAGTTCAGTTACACTTCTAAAGGACTTGGCCAATGACTAAATTGCTTAGACCTTTACCTGTTCATCTCTTTGGCTTCTAAACCAATTTGGGGCTAAATTTGCTTGTGAAAAAAGTCATTCGGTAAATTTCATGCCTCAATGGCATCTTCTAAACTGAATTATGCATTAGGGAACCTTATTAAGAAATGCCACTCTTTATATAGGTTTTTGACCTTATTAAGGTCAGAATTGCTTTTTGTCTGTCAATATAGCTGGTAGCATCAGCTATCAGGGAAGGACTTTGTGTGCCAGCTTAAGGATTACAGCATGTAGTAGCAGTAGAGGCAAGATAATGTTAAAGCAGTGGGATAGATCTTTGTGATCCAAACCTTAGGAGCAGCATTGTGCAATGTTCAGAAAGTTTGCTTGACTCATAATAGGCGGTCGTTTTCCTTGGTGACAGCAGACTCTTTGTAAGTGCATGCAAAATGTATGTATCTTTATGCAGGGCGTTCAGTTTATTATTGCTGTGCTTTTTCAAATGAGGTTAATCATACAAATGTTAAAAAATGAAGCAAAAATAATCTTTTAGTTGTATATAATACACATATGCACATTGGTAATATTCTTTGCTAATCAGTTACCACTGAATATTAAACAGTTAGTAGCCTACGACTGCTGAGATCAAGAATTGAGATCAGTGGTGCAATTAGCCAGCGTGCAGTTTGCCCAGAGGATTGGCTATTTCTCATGGAGATATATAACAATGTAATGAGATAATACACAGCTACTTATTGTTAAATATACATATTTTGCATTTCATTGCTGTTCGATGAAAAAAACAAATCTCAAAATGTTGGACAGATCTAGTAGCCAAAGTTAATACTCATTGGACATTTTTTCATTGGTTATTTTAATATTAGCTGCAATGGGCCGACATATTTATACCAACAACGTGAAAAAAGTTAAAACTAAAGTGGAGAAACATGTTTTTCATCTGGCAATGACGATACATGAATCAATTAGCTAGACAGCTTTCTTTCTTTTTAATTTTTTTTGGTTAGAATTATTTAATTATTTTATAATTTAGTAGTAGTAGTCCAGTTTGCATGTATGCAGTAATTCTGCATGTCCTTGAAGGGATAAATCAGGAGCACACTAGCAGGGCATCAGACTTTGTGACAGCTGATTGATTGTGAGTAGTGGGGTAGTTTTTTCATGGTGTCGTGTATCTATTCTTGGAAAGCTGACGAGGATATTGCCGTGCAGCAGCACTGATGGTGTCTGATAGAGCAGGTTATCTTTGCCCGTGCACTTAGGTCACATCACACACATCCGCCCGAGCTGCAAACAGAGATTGATAACAGTGTCAAAATACGCTTATCTCTACTTCTGTCTCTCAGCTTTTTTTGTGGTACACAGGTATCACTCAATTCAACACTTTTCTTTGTGCTGTTGAATATCTGAAGAGTAATTGGTAATACTTGTAATTAGGTTTCAGTTGTTGCATTTACTGGACTTTACCTGGTTCCTCAGTTTCTGCCCTATTACATACAAATTAGATTATTAACAATACATATTATTACTATTAGTAGTAGTAATAATGGTAGGAGTAGTATTATTATTGTTGTTGTTGTACATAAAACTTAACATCACTGTGTTGATTTAGACCATTTTGTACACGATCACAAGACTGAAAAACCTCTATTTAAAAGTAGGGGCTGTAATGGCCCAACTCAATATCAATGCATGTGTTTATGGAATGGGATTTTCAAAGGGTTGTATTGGGTGTTCATATCTCTTTAGACATATGGTGTATATTTAAGACCTTACTGAATATAATGTACTTAATTTCAACGACCTAGTTTTTTTTAAATAACAGATTTCACAATTTCAATAAACCGTCCTCATACATTGAATGATAGAATACGTGAAAGCACACAGCACAGGACAGCCTACCAAAACCTAGATCATCCAGTGAATCTCTGGACACAGCCCTATGTGCCCACAGAATTAAATTGCAAGCTTTCCAAACTCAGTTACCCAAGTCATGTTTTAGACTTTTGCTAACTGAATTTCGCCGAAGGGCAAAAGTGCTAATCACTTAAACTGTTTTAAAAATTCAAAGCTGTACAATTAGACAAAACTTTACAATGACCTAGACATGTATGTCATGTTGCTGACCATTTATCCTACTGCAGAATAGTTTTATTATTATTATTATTATTATTATTATTATTATTATATTTTTCATAACAAACATTTCTATACACCTGTTTTTATTTTTGTCTTAGCCCGGTCCCAACAATCACATGGAGGAAGATCAGTGGGAACATTCCAAAAAAGGCCCGACTTCGTAAATCCCAGGCTGTGCTGGAGATTCCTAACATTCAGCTCGAGGACGCTGGCAGTTATGAGTGTAAAGCGGAGAACTCTAGAGGGGGTACTGCTTTCAGGGGACACCTCCAAGTGTACAGTAAGCACCACTTTTCCTGAGTAGTGAATACATTACTATTTAATAAATGTTAGATTCAATTGATTCCATTTTTTTAACAATACACGTTTAAGCATTCTAATAATCATCAGTATAGCAAACTATACTTCAACTACTGGCACGGAGAAGGACCATCGGCAAGACACCAGGAGATGGTCCATTACATGAGGAGAGCTGGGCAGGGCTGCAGAAGGGCATCAACCCACCAGTAGAACCAGTTTGTGTCCCTATGTGCAAGGAGAAACTCGAAGAACACTGCCAAAGACCTATAAAAGGACGAGCATGCTTCTAGTGTTCATGTATCTTACCAGACTTTCAGAATCCAAATTCATTTGGGTGGCATTACAGCACAACATTTTCTAGTGGGACATGTGCTCACAGCCCAGCCTGACTGGCATTTGCCAGAAAACACCATAATTAGCAGATCTGCCCATGACGCCCCGTTCTCTTCACAGATAAGAGCTGGTTCACACCAAGCAGATTGCACTGAACATTACACTGCCTGCAGCATCATACAACTTGACCAGTTTAGCAGTGGTGGTCTATGGGACATACTGGTGCATCTCAATAAATTAGAATATCATCGAAAAAGTTCATTTATTTCTGTAATTCAATTCAAAAAGTGAAACTCATATAATATATAAACAGAGTGATCTATTGTGTTTATTTTTATTTTGATTATGGGTAGCAGCTAATGATATAACATTTGAATATTATATAAGACCATTTTTTTATAATTATTATTTTTAATACAACAATAGATAGGTCAGTGATGATCAGTGGGAGGTATATTCCTTATGGAATATTAAACTGTACCTGTACAATTATTAGGTATTGTTATAATTTTTGATGCCTTTGTATCATCCCCTTTTTCTCCTGATAGTGCATCTCATTTACCTAGTTAATATTACTTCCTCTCTACTGACCTTCACCCGTTTGACAAGAGTGAGACACAGATACCCTCCAACATGTGGTTTAGTATCCAACAGCTTCTTCTGACCTGCATGAGGCAAATTTATATGCTGATCAGCTTTGTGCATGGAGAGCCTCACCTTAATTACATTTTCTGCATTTCTGTGCAAATAGCTTCATGAAGAGGTCATAATTCAATCAGTTATGATGAGTGCTAATCCAGCTTTACCCTCCATGGATGAACAACAGCCAATCTTGTTCATGTAGACTCCCAGCCCATCTGGATGGCATAGCTGAGTTTTAAATCAACAAGTTTGAAATGTCAGATTTGGTGTGCTAACTTGTTTCACCGCTGCACCACCTTACTTCATAGATTTTTTAAAGGATGCAGGTTATTTCTTCAGTTCAAAACTTCATCTGAATGTCAAGTTGACCCTACTACACTGCAAAATGGTTTACCTGCAATGGTCTTTTTGAAGCAGCCAATAAACCACTTTTACAGAAGGCAAACTGGGTGAAGAGACTATATCTTACAAAAAAAACAGTATACAAGGACAAATCCAGTTTTGTAATTTTGGGTCGAATCATCGACAGTATGTCAGGCGAAATGTTGGAGAGAGATGTGTTCTAAAATATGAGGGAGAATCTGTCCTGATAAAACACTGACAGTCATTAACTGAACTCCCCAGAGTCGAGACCTGGATATTATAGTAGTTTGCAGGCAGTATGGGATCACCTTGAAAAAATGAGAAATAAATTACTTAACATCACATGCTGAAAGAAGCCTGGTGTAATACACAAGAAGATTATAGAATAAAACTTTATGGCAGTATGTGGATTGTGTAATGATATTGGGCTATGACAGAGGAGGATTAGACACACACAGCAACGTTACAAAAGACATGTAGGAAAACCTTAGGATTGACACAAAACCAAACATAACCTAAATGGTAAAAGCTAAATGGTAAAACAAAAGCAAACAAAAGCTAAAAGCTAACGACTAATCTAAACATTCAAAAACCAAGTAAACTGCTAACTTAAACCTACATAAACTAACAAACTGAACTAAACAGACTGAACAGGACTAAGCAGAATTAAACAGGACTGAAAGAAAGTAAACAGGACTTAAACAAGGCTAAATAGACCAACAGAGCTAGCAGGGTTTACAACAGGCTAAAAAATCAACAACAGACAGACAGACAGAATCAATACAAAGTCCAAGACAAGATAACGAGAGGAGAATAACCAGACAAAACAGGGGCAAAGGCAAAACTGACAGACCGACGCATGGATAGATGAACAGAATCAAATGTACTCTCAAACAAGATGTCATCACAGAACTAAGTTTAAAAGAAAACCAAACAGACAGTCACCTCAAATAATCCCCACCCACACTTTAATCAGATTACCTCTTAAATGAGGGGCAGTTGGAGACAATTGGCACAGACAGAAGACAAAAGGATGTTGTTTCCAGCATGTGCATCTGTGAACAGGTGGTCATGACAGGTGTGCTGGAACACACAGAGGCTGGGTCATGACACTTAATGCCAAAGTAGGTAAATACTGACTTTAGCAAGTGTTAGATGTCCATAAAAAATAAAAGTTATACGTTTTTTGACATTTTAGCGAACAGAAGTGTGCAGCTGGGTAGCAGCATAATATTTTTAGGGAGACTTGATGAAGGTAGTACTGGTAAAGATATTAGAGCAGCATCTCAAGACATCACCCAGGGTGTTAAAGTTTGTGCGCAAAAGGGTCTTCCCTATAGATCATGACTACAGGAGTACTTCCAAAGTTAAAGCAAAATGGTTTCAGGCTGCAGTCCCTAACCTATTTTGCACCACAGACTGGTTTCATATAAGATTTAATTAGACAGACCAGTGGGAGTGTGAGGATTTAAAATAGAATAACAATAGCGCTCACAGGTTTGAGTTTTTTGCTTCAAGGATCTGCTGCTCACATCTCGTGGTGATAGGAGACAATAACACCAAAAGTGGGTTGGAAATGGAAGTCGTGTTTTCGGCTGATTTAGCAGTCTCTTATTATTTATTCTTTTTGTGTGGCTTAGTAGTGAATAGATCTGGTAATTGGAGAACACTGGTTTAAGAGAAAATAAAGTGAAGACCATTACAAAGCCTTGAACTTAATCCCATAGAAAATGTTTGAGGCACGGAATGATTATGCAAGTGAAGAATATCCTACATCTTTCATTTTGTTGTAAGGTTCCTCCTGTCCATAAGCTTAAAAATCAGACTTAATATACCACACCATAGGGAAGGACATGATCTAATGAAATACCTGGTGAGTTTGGAATATGCTGTCTTTTACCAAATACTGGCAGGAGTGAAAAATAGTATTTGATAGATGCATATATACTTGTGGGAGAATTCTTTTATTTTCCACCTATTTAAAAGCAAGGTGCATGCCATTTAAAGTAGTTTGTAAATTCCCAAATGCATAAACCTTTTTCTACTCCACCTTTTTGATTAGATGTTGTTAGTAGTGTGCTGTGCTTTTCAAAAATAGCTCTGTCAGAGTTCTGTCATGATTGGGATGAAGCATCTGAGATTTTCACCTACTTTAGCATTCCATGTGCTTTAGGTTTGATCTTGATGTGATGTCTGCTTTTAGAGAAGGCATAACAATTGACATTCATAGACATGTTGTCATATTATAATTTTTAAAGAACCCTTGAATGTATATCATTTGTCTTTAAGTTTTAAGTTCTTTTTAACAGGGCATGGTTCACATAAACATATATTTGGGAAGAGTAGGCTTATCTGTGCAGCTTTTGGCAATGTAGCTTCAATCCATCTCCTTAGCTAGATGTATAATGCAACTGGATTTTAAACAAGGGTGGTGACAAAGTAGTTTGCACTATTGACTCACAGCAAGAAGGTCCTGGGTTCGATCCCAGACCTGACAATCTGGGTAATTTCTGTAAGTTTGTTTGTTCCCCCAGTGTCTGCATGGGTTTCCTCTGAGTTTTCTTTATAATTATTAATTAGAATTAATTATAATGCTATTAAATATATGTAATTTAATATTTAACAACTTACCATCACACATTTTGTTTCGTTCTAGGTATGCCCCAGTGGATCAGCATGATCAATGATTCTCAGCTGGACAGTGGAGAGCAGTTACACTGGGAATGCAGAGCTGCTGGAAAACCCAGACCAACATACCATTGGTTACGCAACGGAGAGCCATTTAGCCAACAGGTACAATACATACGTAAACGTATCCAATTGTATGCGCACATACACAAACACAAACACACACACCAATGATTAAGTTTGTATTTTGCATTCAAGAACATTTATTGCAGGTTAAAATTGTTGGTCCCACTGTATTATTGACACCTACATTGCAGTCTATACAGTAAGGCAAGAAAGTCATAGGTACACTTCAACTATGAGAGGACAAAAAACAGGAAATCAAATTGTTGGATTCTAAGCCAAGACCTTCTTCCATCAGTGAGAGCATTGAAGATGGAACGTGGCTAGGTCTTCCAGCATGACAATGATCCCAAATACACTGCTCGGGCAACAAAGGAGTGGCTCCGTAAAAAGCATTTCAAGGTGCTGGAATGGCCTAGCAGAACTGAACCCCATAGAAAATGTATGGAGGGAGTTGAAAGTCCTTGTTGTATTGACCAAATACTTATTTTCCACCATAATTTACAAATAAATTCTTTAAAAATCCTACAATGAGATTTCCTGGATGTTTTTACTTATTTTGTCTCTCATAGGTAAAGTGTACCTATGATGAAAATTTCAGACCTCTCTCATTTTTCTAAGTAGGAGAACTTGCACAATCATTGACTGACTAAATACTTTTTGGCCCACTGTATACAGTAAACACTTATTCATGTATTATGCATAAGAGTGTTGGCAACATGAGGTATTGTCAGTTTCTCTGTGTTGAATGTGTGTTTGAGGGGGCTCATTAGTTGCGGTTTCTTTGCATTAAATAGTGTTTCATTTGTAGATAGATTTGTTAACAGCACCTCTGAATTTATTTTTGACAGCTGAATACAGTACTGTATATCTTTTCACTCATTTATATTAATATCAGTAGTATATATGATACAGGTTTTCTTTAAAGCTACAAACACAGAGAAATATCCATTACATTATTACACTCCTTACACCAACCCGGCTTGAAACACTGTAACGATGTCACCCCGATATGTGCATACTGTCGTTCATGCAAAAATGTTTTTTTAAACATTAGTAAGGTAAATTTTGGCAAATTTACATTAATATTTATGTTACAAAATTACAAAATTATACTTTCCTTAATAATCAGAAAAACTCTACATTGAAAAATTCTAAATTGGCATGGAACAATTGCAGAGGATATTAGTGACTTCTGTGAACTATTTATAGTAAGGTTCCAAGGGAAAAATATGCGAAAGACCACAAACCCTGAACCACAAATTCATGAGGGTTTATTATAGTAATAATTGTAAGTCACTTTGGATAAACGAATTTGCCAAATGCTCAAAATATAAACAGCGATGTTATGAAAGTTATACCACAGATACTCATACACCCTTTGCATAGTTGGACTCAGTTTCGTAAAAGTTTTTAAAATTGTTTCAATATGAAGAAAAAAGGAGAGAAATTTGAGTAATAATAAGAATAATTATACATAAATTCAAAATCCTCGAAATGTTTTTGATGCAAATTTAGTGGCTCCTAGCACATTGTACCCAACTATTCTGAACAGTAATTATAATAACAGCATTTTTAGATTGACTTATAGCAGAACAGAAAGACCTTTTAAAATTTTTATCTTTTGATAAGACTGTGTAGCTTGTCCAATTTCTGACAGCATAATTTTCTGCACTTTAGCTTTAATTGCATTATGCAGTTCAGCTCTCTGAAAGCATCTGTGCTTATGTTTCCTTCTCGTGTACTTGGACCATTTGCATTGTGATGTGAGGCGGATTAATATTTAAAAAAAATAGCTGATGAATTTATTTACACACCATTAACCAATAAACAATGCACATAATGAGTGCTATCCTTTATGGAATTATGAATGGTGTTATAGTTGTTGTTTTCACACATCAGTGTCCTAATCATTATCACTATACTATTCTTAATACATAGTGTAAACACTGAAGAAACCTAGCAGATAAACAATGTCTAACACCAGTGAGTTCAACAGTATATTCCTTGGAGAATACTTGTTATTAATAGGATTAAATTGTACAAAAAGTATTTGAAATGCATGATTTCTTTTGAATTTGTATTCTTGATTAATAATTGTTCACAAGCACATGTAAAAGCCTATCTTAATGGTAAATATGTAAACATATTGGGCTTGCATTTTATTAGTACTTTCTAGTCCTCTGGAACTTTCAAAACATTTGGCACTAGATTTGGAAACCCATTCAATATTAACCAGAATTTAACCATTTTTATTAGAATAAATACTAATACTCAAATACTTGAAATGCATGGTACATGGTGAAAAAAGGAAAGGACAGACGTCACACAAGAACAAAAACATAATGTGAAGTAAAAATGAATCAGCAAAGTGCCCATCGGCATCCAACACGCTGGGGGGATCCACTGGTGTGGGTACCGGAGCCGTGGGTGCAAGCTTCAAGGTTCCGGCACACCCCCAATTCCTCAAAGGGCTTGCTCCCCCGAGGACCATAGCATAGATGTAGGGGTGCCCTCTGTGCTACAAGCGCGGCAGCATTAAAACAGTGACCCACCGCTTCCCGGCACAGAGCGGCGAGCCAAGCACATCAGTCCCTGCTGACTGTGTGGGCTATAAGCTGCTGGGGCTGGGACGGGGGCATTCATTTAAAACTGTGCCAGCCATGCCAGCAACAACTGCAACCAAACAATTGCAATAAATTGCCATGAGTGTTTTAAATGTCTGTGAATTAAATTTTGCCCCCTTTTAAACTGCTCATTTGGGGTCTTGCCTCAGCAATACAATAGAATTTAAATCAGACTTTGGCTCAGCCACTAATCCAAAACTTTAGTTACTTTTGAGCCATTCAGAGGTGAACTTGCTTGTGCTTCACATTGTTATCTTGCTGCATAACCCAGCTTGATTGGGCTCTTGGAATCAATGGTAACCCACTGGTTAAGATACTGGACTGATAACAAGGTTTAAGCCCCAACGCTGCCAATTTTCCACTGGTTGCCCCTGAACAACCTTTTTCATGATGTACACAGTTTCTCTAATAACAGTCAGATCAGAAAAAAACTTGTTTTGAAAAACAAATCCCTTGTTACATTGTTTACTTAAATGTTGAGGGTGGTGAATATAAAACATAGTTTATTGGTGAGAAAAATGCACTTGAAGCCTGTATTTCTTGTATTTTATGCATGCATGATTGATTGCAATGCATGCAGTAGACTATGTGCTTCAGCATTATTAGGTTGGAATGACTGTTTTCCCCACAGAGCAGAGTCGAGATACTAAACGGAGAGTTAATCATTCACAAAGTGCAGCAGGCTGACTCCGGCATGTACCAGTGCGTTGCTGAAAACAAGTACGGAGCTATCTACTCCAGTGCCGAGCTCAAAATTCTGGGTATGTCATGACTTTTTAAAATATTTCACTTGGTTTAAATATAGCAAGAAGACTTTTTATTATTTTTTTTAAACTTCATTCAGCCATCATTAGGACCATGAGGTGGGAGCCATGATGTGTGGAGGACAATAGAAGGAGGATGAGTAGTATTTGATGTATGATCAAATGTAACTGATGGGTGAACACACAAGATCCTTATCTGAGAATACAATTAAATTAATTTCTGCTGTTCACGTACTTTCATACTCATCTTTACTGGGGCGAATGGGTTCTTCCAGGAAGATTATGTGACATGAGACTGAACATCAGCAATTGTGGGTTTTCTCAGACCAGGTGGTCAGGTACTAGATACTTTTAGACATTAAATGAATACAGTGCTATTCTCAGTCCAAGAGAACATGCTAAAAGAAACATTACTACATTCCTAAAATTCCACAAACCAGTGAGTAACAGCCTCATATCAGCTACATTTCCCACAAAGTCAAGAGAGATGACTACTATCCAGTGTAACTCAACAACTGCTGACCACATGAGACTTGGTTTCCACCATCACACTTGAAAGAAACCAGAACTTAACTACATCCTGAATCAGAATTGGATTAAGAAGTCGGTTAATAATGCATGTACATGCCTTAGTGCAGTGTGTGATGTTGATCTTGTGATATTGATGGTGAAGCTCAGATTCTAAGGCAGTAAGATTCATTATTTATTAAACTGATGGAAAATGCAAAGAAAGGCTACCACAGACATGAGTTCCAAATAGTAAAGAAGCTCACAAACCATTCCAGTGTTGAACTACATCATGAACCAAAGAAGGTGTCGTTTAATACAAGGGACACTTCTAGCATTTTGACCAATGAGGCAGTAGCATGAAGTTCACTCTTAAGTACAGCATCTATTTTATTTTATTTTAAGGTACAAATATTAAAAAAAAACTTTCCAATTGTTTTTTTAAAAACATTTTTTATGTCAATTCAGCTATTTGTGATGCTCTTTTGCCGGTCAGCATGGGAATGATTAATTGATTACGTTATTGATCCCCAAAGAGACGTTGTGGTTGAGCAGCAATTTACAGTTATGACAAGAAAGAATAACGCAACTAGAACAGTGATGTATTGAAAAAATAAGATAAAAAATCAACAATTATATTGAAAACATAAGAACAAAATTAGAACTTAGAACGGTTAATTCTAATCTGGTTTTGATTTGTGGGTTTTGTACTGCACCTTTCATAAAGAGCAATTCGAAGTGCTTCACATAAGAAAAAATTAAAAACATTAAAACATGGTCGCAATTCAAAGAACATAAAATTAAAATGAATATAAGTGTTTTAATACTAATAAATTAAACATAGTAATATTATTATAGTAAAACGGTAATCAAGGTCTGATTTTTATATAAACTTTTTAAGTCAGTGTTAAATTAAATAGGCCATGAGATGGTAATAATAAAATGGTTTTAATGACAGTGATTGTGCAGTTATTGTGACCTAATTCATTCACACTGTGTTTGAACTCCATTAGTTTCTCTTTTTTGAAATAACCATTCTGAATTTGAGGAACGTTTTGAGGAAATCTATTGTGCTTCATATATGTTCATAAATTACTCCCAAAACTCACTCTCTGAACCAGCGAGGCTTCAGACGTCATTAGTGATGTCACTTGCCCTTAACAAAACCAAAACATCGATATGCACTTCATAGAAAATGTCCTCGAATTCTCTGCACTGCACTAACGTGGTCATCCAGTTGTACTATGTGTTGTTATTGTATGAATGTATGTCAGTTTCAGCAGGGTTGTTAGGGTTTTACAAGGTACAGGGCAACATATGGGCTACTGTCAGTAACTATATACATAAAACATTAACTGAATACATTTCATTTGTATGGTAGGTGTAGCTCTGGGATGTCGAACATGCCCATGTGCTGACATGTTATTGTTCATGAAGTGATTCTGATTTTGCTATTTTTGTCTTGGTCTGGGAAATTTTGAATACACCACTTCATAAAAAAAATTCTCAGCTGTGTTGTCAGCACTTGCAAACGCAATATGGAACTCTTCTGGGAATTATAATTCTATTTAATAATTAAGACTCCCAATAGCATGATGTAATTCAATCAGACTGTCATTATAAATAACCATGATTCTCTGTTTTGTTTTTTTGTTTTTTCTGACAGCTTCAGCTCCCATTTTCAGTGATAACACAGTCACTATAATAGCCACTATTGGAAAAGATGTTTCTCTGGAATGCAGACCTCGAGCTTCACCCAGACCTAAAGTCACATGGAAGAAGGGAGACAAAAGAGTCCAAATCAACAAAAGGTAATTTCAGTCCTCCACCCTGACCAAGAAGAATCACAAAATATCACTGACGACCATCTCACACAATCTCACACACAAGAGACATCTGTATGCTACTGGTGCATGTCAGTTTACACACACTGCATTGCAACACTCAAGCTAAGTTTCTGTCCATGATGCAAATGAACGATCGCACCTATAGGTGCTTCTGAAAAAAAGCTAACAGCTGGGACCGAATGAAAAAGATGCCATAAAAATACACACCCATTCATTCAGCCCACTGCCATGTCTTAGTAATGACTACAGCATGTAGTTTTGCCTTGTTTTTATCTCATAAATACAGCTTGTTGATCTGAT
>JAYDZG010000009.1:10849264-10860907 GCA_034509265.1 Microcambeva bendego | reverse complement strand
CTGCAGTAATCCAGGCCAAAGGAGCCATAACTAAATATTGAGTGCTGTACATACTCATACTTTTCATGTTCATACTTTTCAGTTCGCCAACATTTATAAAAATCCTTCATTTTGTATTGGTCTTAGTAATATTCTAATTTTCTGAGATACTGAATTAGGAATTTTCATTAGTTGTCAGTTATAATTATGAAAATTAAACGAAATAAACATTTTAAATATATCAGTCTGTGTGTAATGAATAAATATAATATACAAGTTTCAATTTTCAATGGAATTACTGAAATAAATCAAATTTTTCATGATATTCTAATTTTATGACCAGCACCTGTATATCCCAAAAAAATGTCATTTCCATAAAATGAAAAAGTCTTTCTGTCCAGTTTTATATCTTGCTTGTCTTTATCCTCCTTGCCTGCTCTGGCATGTCTTTTATAATAATGTTCATGAATCATTTTGGCTGCACCCATCAGGAAATGAATATTGCCCCATTATAGATTTGGCTTGGGATTGGCCCTGCAATGCACTGGTTTGTGCATCATAGTGGCTAGGGTGGTGCCGAACCACCGGTCGAAACATGGAGGTCAGCCTTTCTGTGCTGGTAAGCTAGTGAGCTAGTGAAAAAGTCAGCTTCTCCACCTGAGTGCTACCTACTCTGTCATGTCTTTAATAGTCATTATTTTACTATGACAGTCTAAATGGTGTGTAGATTGTAACTGTTAATTTTTCTTTGCTTACCTGTGTTAAGCAGCATCAGGGCCTTCATGCACAGAAACTCCTCTTTGGTCACTTGCAGTTTAGCAAACTCTTGAGGGATTAACTGCATGGCCATGCACAGGTCGTAGATAGGAGTCCTTTTCATTCTATCTCTAATAATGTAAAATCCAATGTTGGGTTAACTAGCATTCTGAAACATTACCGCAGTATTAGAAACATTCATAATACCAGTGGCATCTGTGAAAAGGAAATAAATTAAATAAAAAAATAGTGTAACATGTTTTAATGTCTGGCCATTATTATTTTTTTCTTTGATCTTAGTTGGTTAGAATTGACTTAGCATGAATAATATTTTACATTATTACTTTTGTATAGATTTTTCTGGCCTGTGATTCGTCATCGGAGTGGTAATCCCCCAAGGTATTGATGGCGTCATCTATACGCCAGTGTCGGCTAAGACCTGGTTCACTTTTCACGTTGTGTTTTTGCCTTGTTAACCTTTCTTTTGTTTTTTTCCAGCCTCACCTGCCACCATCGCGTCAGCTGACAAGTCAGCGTCAGTTCAAGGGGCTTAAGAGCGGCTTCTTCCACAAGCCGCAGTGGCGCTGTGGGTTTGTTGGTTTATAATTATTTTAATCAATTATTTTGTTAAACATCATCTCTGCATCTTTGTGTCTGCCCTAGCACATCATGACAGTTGCTTGGCATTTTAAGGTCACTTTAAATGTTTGAACAATAATTCTATAAATGTGTTATGTAGTCACACTGGTGAAAGTCTCACAATTTTATTCACATTTCCTTTTATTTGCTGTAAGTAACAAATATGCATTTCAAAATGTTTTATTTGTTTGTGTGTGTGTGTAAGGTAAATTTACACTTACTGACTGAGGACAAGGTCAGGAGCAAAGTACAGGTATTCAGGTGTAACATTCTGGAAGCTTCTCCAACCCAAAGAGAACACCATCAGGTTCATCCAGGAATATTGGATTAGGGTCATCTGGTCGTTGATATGCAAATTGCGGAAACCTTACAAAGACATTCATTTAAAAACTTAATCAACACCTGCACTGTGACACTCGCTAACCTCCATCTGCTGTCTGCACTCTGAAAGATATGGTTCAAGCATCCACAGAGTTTGTGTTAAGATCAGGAAAGCAATGTCTGTGGAAAAAGGGAGGGAATGTGGCGGACTGACACCCTTTCAGAGCTGGACCTGCAGTAACCCTGACCAAGATTATGTGATTGATTTAGTAGAAATGATACATCATGGAACTAAATTTGACAAAAGATGTGTCTGGTCATGTATTTGTAGTGCTTCATAATTTAACTACTCTGGCTCACCTAGATGTGGCAAAAGGGACAATACTCTTTTTCACCACTGTGCTTTACACAGAGTGGAATTTTAACACAATATGTGCAGGGAAACACATATACACACTAGTGAACACTAGGGGCAGTGAGTACATGTGCCCGGAGTGGTGGGCAGCCCTAGCCATGGCACCCGGGGAGCAATTAGGGGTTGTGTGCCTTGCTCATGGGCACTTCAGTCACAACCTCTTGGCTCTAGAAATTGAACTAGTAACCTTCTGATCACAAGCCTAGTTCTCTAACCACCAGACCACATCTGTCCCTACACACTTCTGTTAAACATACAAAAGTGTAAAAGTAATTACCATTACTAGCATTTCATTTTTTTCAGTTTATATCATTAAAAATATATTATATTTATAGATATCTACTAGGCATAACATTATGACCACTGACAGGTGAACTCAACAATAATCTCTTTGTAAAAGCACCTGTTACAATGTGGAATATATTAGGCAACATGTAAACATTTATCCTCAAATTAGACTTTCTAAATTTTCTGAGCTATTTTGGCAAGGGCCAAATTGTGATGGCTAGCCGACTGGGTCCGAGCATCTGCAAAACTGCAGCTCTTGAGGGGTGTTCCTCATCTGCATTGGTCAGTGTCTATCAAAAATGGTCCAAAAACGGACAGTGGTAAACCTGCGTCATGGGTAGCCAAGGCTCAATGATGCACGTGGGAAGCAAAGACTCGTATGTTCCGATCCAACAGACAAGCTAGCCTAGATTGCAAAAGAAGTTAAAGCTGATACAGATGAGTCAGAATACCTCACAGCTTGTTGTTTTTAGGAAGGTGGACACAGGGAGAACATGAAAACTCCACACAGAAAGGACCTAGATCCCCACTAGATCGAACCCAGGACTTTCTTGCTGTGAGGCATCAGTGCTACCCACTAAGCTACCGTACTGCCCTTACTTAAATATAGATTTGTATTCAAAGTGACACTAATTGTGACAGTATAGTCTAAGCAAGATTAGCAATGCCCAACAATGGCATCTTTTGATCTAATCTAGTACCTTATCTGCTAGGCTGCACAAAGACTCATGTAGAACCCTAATTCATTCATTCTTTTTATATATTTGGTTTATATTTATTGATGACCCATTGCAACCAAACTTGTCTCACCACCTGCCACCATAGATAGATTCTCCAGACTTCCTCCCAAACCTGCTGCAACCACCAAGGTACAAACCTCCAATATATACAGTTCCACCACCTTCCTCCATTGGGTCACAAACGAGCAGTTTATGCTTCAAACCTTGATTCAGAACCTTCTTCAAATATCTCCTGCTCAAGCTCAAAGGAAACAACGCCATGGGTTTGCCTTGCTTGCTTTGCTCAAAAAATAAAATATTTTTCAAAAAATTATCAAATCTCATAGTGAAAAACAAAAGAAGCTACAATTTTCAGCTAATTGCAATGATGTCTCTAGCAATGAGTTATCCTTTACTACAAACACACACCTTGTACTAATTAGTACTAACTAATGGGTAATATACAATCCTATTTATTCCATCTACAATCCTGTTGTCAACTTCATCACCACTGTTTTTAAAGTATAGCTTTTCTTAATATTTTAACAGTGTTTTACTAACTCTAAAATCGTGCACAAAGCAAAAAGTAAATAAAGCAAAATAATTGTAATTAATTAAACAATAAAAGTAAATTGTTTTAGGTTGTCATTTGATGCAACAGGGAAACTGTACAAATGTACGCTTGTGGGTGAAAAGGTTTTGGGCACAATTTAATCCCGTATTAGTTCAGCTTGTGCTTTGGTCTAGATAAAGTTCTCAATTTCACAACAAACCCCCAGATCATTAACCCCACCAACCTTCCTGCCTGCAGCACCACTACCAATCACATTCAGAAAAAGAATTTTGGCAAATGTCCCGAAATCAGAAGGCAAATCTTAAATAGATGCTGTGGAGGAACAGTGTGTGATTTTGAATGGGTGTCTAAAGGTCACATTACCTGGCAGGGATTTGGACCACTTGACGATCCAGAGCAGCTGTCTCTCACACAGCCTGTTGAGACTGTTCAGGAGTAAATGTGGCTGTTCAGGCTGGGAATTGTCATAGCCGGAGTAGACAGTCTCTGGCTCTATACTTTCAAGGATGTTGATGAATTGAGGAGAGAGCTGCAGTTCCTGAAACCCGGGCAGGCATGGCATGGAGGCCAGAGTGTGGCCCTGAAACATCAGAGGTTGGCCTAGACCCATGGACTTCAGTACACCGAATCTCTTCAACTTACGACCTATAATATGAAAGGAGATTTGGATAACAGTGCTATTGTAAACTTTGAAGTCTAAATTCAAGGAAAACTACACAAATGAATACGATTAAAATCCATGAGCACATTAGACACTCTATCATAAAAAGTGCTATCAAACTCTTATCAGGTTTAAGTATGTTATCTATAAGATTCAGTGATCTGAAGATCAGAAGTTCATCTCAAGTGAAGTGACGTCATGCAGTTTTGAAGTAATCTGATCAAAGTGTAATTTAAGTTGCATTGTCTGTTATTGTAAAGCACATGACGTTCTTCTGTACAAATAATTGCTAATATTTGACTAAAAGTTTAAAGTCCTTTTTCATACCTGAACTTATAAAAATAACAGGTGGTAAATCATGCCACATAGACAAACACCTTAATTTAACTGATAAAAACTGAAAAGATTCCCAGTGTGCAACTTTATTGCATTTTGTCAACATAAACAAATTTCAAATCTGACATTCAACAGTTAATAAAAGTTGGGATTAAAGCATGTTTACCCCGGTGTATTGTATCAGGTGCTAATTTTTTTTTATATAATACATCAGAACCATAGGATATTAATTCCATAAAGATTTGCTCATCAGTCTTTGTGGTCTAATTCTCATCATGCTTAACACAACACAGATCTGGACTATATGCAGATACTCTGTATCTATAAAGCCACACTGCTGTAGCACATCCTGACATAACCATGAACTTTCTGAAAAAAACATATTGCCTTGATGTCAGCGTATGTCTCTCTAAAATTCCAATATACACGTCCATATCAATGGCATTCTAAGACACCCATGCCTTGCTATGGGACAAATGCACTTTCATTACATGACAAATGTTGACCTTTGCATCTTTTATCTTTTACACAAATAACTCAATGTCCTTTTATTCTGAAAATAAGCAAAACAGGTTATAGATCTGACAGATTTACACAGTTTCAATGTCCTTCAATGGAACTTCCTAAGCATAAAATTAAATGTACCGTCAGACTATGTCAATGATGCATGATGGTTTCTCATGCAGTGTCATGTTAGTGTTTGGAAATTAACATTTATAGTGGTTTTGGGCCTTCTGCTAAACAAATTTCTCTGGGTTCCCCTGACATACTAAGTATGAAACTGACTGACAACTTTAACAATTCTTTTTTAATTCCCAACATGATATGTACCTGTTACTAATTCTCCGCTTATCTTTTCAAACCAGTGTAACTTACATATTTTATTAACTTCTCACTCATATGTTCCAGTAATTATTTGACCATTTTGGACTATCAAATGTTTAACGTGTTATATAAACAAAATACAACATAGTTGGATGGCCAAATTAAGTCACTGAATAATTTCTTTGTACCTTTAAAAGTAAACAAGAATCACATAATTTATAACTCAATAGGGTTTGACAATAATTAATATTTAGCCCAGATCTTTTAGATCTCTTAGCTACATAGTCATATATAATAATAAACTTTTAAATTATATCACTTGTCATATTATTGACAAGTTTATGTTGAAAATCCTTTTTGTAGTAGTTTTCAAGATGGCTTCCAACTTGACAGTCTTTAATGCCCACTTAATCATTAAGAGGGGTGTCAACTAACTTTTTCTTTTATTTTTTTAAATGCATATGCTGAAATTAATTTCAATGTAAATTCAATTCCAACAAATGAAAGTAGATGTCAGCATGTTACTTTTGCATTGAATTCCTGATGATATGTAGAGCTGAATTAATGACACAAGCATAAAATCCAGAGATTAAATAGCATCAAGAACATTGTGGTGCTGGCTTACAAAAGCATCAAGAACATTGTAGCGCTGGCTTACAAAAGCATCAAGAACATTGTAGCGCTGGCTTACAAAAGCATCAAGAACATTGTAGCGCTGGCTGACAATGGCATCAAACACAGTGTAGCATTGATTTGTACCATGTGACCATGTGAAGGAAATGTGGAAAACAAGACAGCTGAGCCCCATTATGCATCTCTCCCCACAGCATCAAGTTCAGCAATGAGTAAGAGCAGTGTTATCATGAAAACCGATTTTTTTTAGCCTACATATGTCATATGGTGTTGATAAACCTTAACTGGACATGGGATGATTGAGATTTTCACAGCTTGAAAGAAATATTGTATTATGTTGCAACAATAATTTATACTGTAGATGGCATAAAATAGTAGGATCTATGTGGAATAAAGTTAATTGTTTTCTTAGTTAATCAGGTGTTGTCCAACTCCAATAATCCAATACATTTAGGATTATTATGTGGCCTTACTTATTTATGTTTTGTTTTTTTTATTTTTAATGACATATCTGTTGTATACAGTATTAAATAAATTTTACTTTATATCATTTCACTTGTCTTACTTAAGTTCACTTCAATGATTTCCTCATGCAGAGAACATAAAGGTTACCTCCAAGCATCATCCCTGCCTGGTAGCATTTTCTGAGGCGGCAGGCAGGACAGTTTTTTCTCCTGATCTTATCCACTATGCAGTCATTACGCCCAGCGCACAGATAGTTATGATGCCCTTGACAAAAGCAAAACTGTTGTTAGTGCCCTAATGCAAAATACTCTGATTACTCTCACTGTACCAAACATAAAATAAACTATGTCTCATCTTAATCAAAATCATTTTTAATCTTTTTTTTTAATTCACTAAACCAATAATACCATAATAAACACGGACAGAGAAAATAGAGAAAAAATAGCATGGAAGAGGAGTGGGGAATTCATTTAAGGCAAGGCTGAGAGGACAGAGTGACATGGCCATGGTCAGACATTGTGGCTCTTACGTATCTGCTGTTAGAAGATATGAAGAATAACAAGTGCAGAAATGAGAACACTGTGAACATTTGCTCATGTGATAGCCTAGCTACTGACCCCTGTAAGACTGCATGTACAGATGATTCATCGACTTGAAACATGGCTGCCACATCTCACACATCATCTCACACAACAAATAAAAAGACTTGATGGAACAGATGCTGTCCAGCTGTTTTTAAATGTATAATGTCTTTGTTTGCTGAAGTGATTAAAGTGTTGCTCCTGAAGTCTCTAGTAGTCCTAGGAGCCCTGCCATGAATCTGCACCTCGTCTAGTGTTACACTGGTTTACTGGGTGGCTTTAAACCCACTATAATTCTGATGAAGATGCTGTGACTGAGGATTAATGTTTAAAGAATCAGATTTTTATATTTAGATTTTATGCTAGCACACCAGCAGTGAGAGTCTGAACTCTACATTGGCAACACGGTTCACTTTTTCTTACCTTCTACAGCTCTCTTAAAGAACACTTTGCAACTTCCACATGTCAGAACTCCATAGTGGCAGCCGGAGGCTTCGTCCCCACATATCACACACACCCTCTGGGAATGCACTCTGCACACAAGTTAAGCAAATGTTCAAACAAAGCAGCAAGTTTACAAAAAGTTTGATTTTAAGTAATATCTGTGTACCCAATCTAACTTTTATGAGTCCAGTAAAACTCATATATACACACTAGTGAACACTAAGGGTCAGTGAGAACACGTGCCCGGGGAGCAGTTAGGGGTTGGGTTCCTTGCTCAAGGGCACTTCAGTCACAAACTGTTGGCTCTAGGAATTGAGCCGGCAACCTTATGAGCCCAAGCCCAGTTATTTAGCCACTAGACCATGGCTATTATTAATATTAATCTTCATCTCTACAATCCAAGCATGGCAAATGTTTAATAGCAATGACATAGAAAAAGGTTGGCAAAATCTTCAAAGAGTTGGCTGTCCAGCATAAAAATAAGAAGGGCCTTGGTAACTCAGGGTTATTTTAAAAGAGATCTAAAATCCTGTGCAGAAATGGGATAGCCTATTACATGGACAACCATTTCTGCAGCACTTTATAAATCTGGTCTTTATAGCATAGTGGCAAGACAGTTGAATCAACAGTTGAGTAGACCGTGAACACATGAAGAAAAGATTTATTGGTCTAGGGTCTGCCACAAAAAATAAAATACACTACTTGAACTACTTTTAAAATACACTACTTGTTCTACCCATGTCTGTGTGGGTTTCCTCTGGGACCTCCAGTTTCCTCCCACAGTCCAAAAACATCCCACCCAGTTAATTGGAGACACTGAATTGTTACCTAGCAACCAGGATGCATAATCCAGTGCATTGCAGTGCCAGAGTTGCATCAGGAAGGCAATCTGGATTAAAAACTATGCCAAATCAATTATGCGAATCATGATCAACTAATGGCGACCCCTAACGGGAGCAGCCAAAAGGATTCACTTCAGTAATACTTAATGGATTTAGCCAACTTTTTTCCAATTGTTGAGTCCAACTTCCACCTCTATTGTTGCTTAGTTCCACTCCTTACTATCACATGACTATCACTAGCAGTACTTTTACTTTAGAACATAAAGTGTGTCTATACTGGCCGGGAGGGGGTGAGGGCAAATGACAAGTGTACCCCTTTTTAACATTCACTTTAAAACAGGTATTAAACAGTCTTTGATTAGCTGCAAAGAATGCTTTAAAGTTTATCCCCTTTGGTGAGCATTTAAGTGACATAATATGACATAAATTCATCAACATATTTAACCAGAGAGAAACATCTGATCAGATTGAACATATCATGGCATCCAAATAATAATTATTTTTATTTAGGAAATGTAGTTAATAGAGTTAGGTAAATGTAGTTAATTTGGGAAACACCTAGCACTAATTTTAATTCTGTGCCATGGCCTCACAGCTGCTGCGGAACTGGAATATATTACAGTGTGTACCAAGTAATGGACATAGCATTTTAATGACCTGTGTGAGAGATTTCTTTTTGTGTTCTGAAACTTAATTCACTGCTAATGTAACTGATTTGGAAGATCTACAGAGTTCCCTGCCATTATATGTGTGGACAGAGTAACAGCCCAATACTTTATACACGAAATGTTTCCATTGATATTTTTGCATACCTCTAGTATCATTTATCTATCTCAGTTCAGAAAAAATGCCTGATACTTGTTGGACCTTTTGTTTTAAATGCTGAACAAAACACTGGTACATATAAACTATATTTACATTGTCAGCATTTAGCAGATGCTCTTAAAGTCTGAGCAATGAGGGTTAAGGGCTCTTCTCAAGGGCCCAACAGCAGCAACCTATCCATAGTGAGGTTTGATCCAATGACCTTTGAATTATTAGTCCAGTACCTTAAACACTAGGCTACGGCTGGCCCCTACTATTTGTAATGTTTAGTATAACACAAGGGATTCAAATTTGTGAAAGCATATATTGATCCATTTTGTGCTTTTTATCATATTTATCATACTTTCTTTGATGAGTATTTGTACTTTTACTTTTTTTTTATTAATTTGTCCAACTGGTTAACACTATTGTCACTTGAGAAAGTTTTTCTTTTACTTTAATTACTTGCATTAGTAAGTCATTTTGTGTATGTTTTGGATGTGTATTTGAATTATACGTTAATGAGTCATTTGTGTTCTGATTAGTTTTTCTATTTTTACTTGAGCAATTTTTTCTAAGATAAACAATTGTTTTGGCACTTAAGGTATTCTAATAGTTTATTACTTTTCAATATAGGTATCCATGTGTGTGGGTTTTAGGAGACCTGCAATGTGAATAATACCACAGTAGTGCATTTACCCTGGGACTGAGCTGTAAAACGTTGGTGATCTTTGGATGAATCCAGAACTGCTGATGATATCTTGTGATGAAAACCCGACCTGGGCTGGTCTATCTTCGTTGAGAGCTGCTTGAAACCACAGGTGGGAATCCCAAGAAGCCACCTCGCTTTTACACATTATTGGGGGTGTGCTGCTGGGCTCGAACGCGAGCTGTGCCATCGGACCTGGTACGCTGGGTTGGTTCAGATCCACCATTAACGCTTAAGTGTCCATCAGTGGTGAGTGACATGGAGTAATCGAAGATGTACACACATCCAGTGTGTTGACGTTGGGTGTTAAATGAAAATCGGATCGTGTCTGTGGCAGAGCACTAATGAGTGTTTGCTCTCGCTCGTTCTTAACGAACTTACAAGCTTCGGTGAAGCTCTCCAAGTTCTTAATGGGCAAAGAACTGTTCGAAATTTCCACCCAGGGCTCCGGTTCCAGTTTCAGAAGCTCCTCAGATCTACCGTGGTTTGGTCCGAAAGCTTTATCAAGTGCTTCAAAATCACCGTCGAGGTGTGTAGCTGAGAGAATTGATAATGAATCCAAGTTCTCCAAATTGCGCGTCACGCAAGGCAAGCGCGCTCCTTCAGCCCCGTTCTTTACCTGTCCGAAGCTCAAATCGGTATATTTCTCCATTAAATCATTCACTCTCTGGCTGTCTGAAGAATCCGGAATTGAAGTACTTACCGCCTCCATGTTCTGTTCTTTTTATTTTGCTTAATTTTACAACGTTAAAACAAAGATTGCGCAAGAATGGAATAAAACGCGGCCGGGGTTGCGAGGATCCTGAGCGCTCTGCACTTGCTGCCCTTATCCAAACGATACCTTCCTAAAAATCTCCCTCCTTGTGGCGAAAGCTTGTGTAGCACACTCAAAACTCCTCCAAGGTCTTCTTCGAATAACTAATTCAGTTTATATCATTAAAACAGATAATAATTATAAATAAAATACGGTTAACTTCTAAGTAAGCAACACACCTTAAACGTTATAGCAATTCTCTCTCTTTCCTTATTGAACTCACAACTAATACGTGCTCCAGACTAAGAACATTGCATTTAAATATCAAGTAATTTAAAGAAAAACTCATTGTGAGTTCATTGACATGGAGTGCTATCCAAACTGCCCTCGACAAGCTCCTGGATCAAATGTCTATGTCACTGCATTTTGAACTAACTAGTTAGGACAAGTTAGGACATCCTCTTTCTCTATAGAGCAGCCATGCATTAAAGAGGCTTGGTTGTATCCAGAAATTTTCGTCTTAGGTGCATGTCCACTGTGAGAGACATAATCTAAAAGAAAATTCCAGTGTATGTTACTTCTGCAAAAAAGTATTTGAAGACCTGCCAATCAGCAAAAATTCTGGCCCTCAAAGACCTGTTAGTCCGCCTCTAATAAGTCCACCTCCACTTATTATTCTAAATTAGAAGCACCTGTTTGAGGTCGTTAGCTACATAAAGACACCTGTCCAATCAGTAAGACTCCAACTACTAACATGGCTAAGACCAAAGAGTTGTCCAAAGACACCAGAGACTCAATTGTAGACCTCCACAAGGTTGAAAAGGGCTACAGGGCAATTGCCAAGCAGCTTGGTGAATAAAGATCAACTGTTGGAGCAATTATTAGAAAATGGAAGAAG
>JAYDZG010000009.1:10806641-10817876 GCA_034509265.1 Microcambeva bendego | reverse complement strand
TTCTTCAGCCTTCTTTTCAGTTTAAAATATTTAGCAATTTACCCACTACTATTTGTAGTTGTTTTGTTTTGTCACTCCTAAATAAGATGTATGTAGGAAAAGTGGGAGGCAAGCCAAAGAACACCTTTCAAACCAGGAAACACTGGGTTGGCAGCATGACACGGGTGCACTTCAAATAATGGATGGCATTTCTGAAAAAAATGAATGTGAGTTTACATGAATGTGACAAAGGGGGATGTAAACTTATGACTTCATCTGTCTGTTGCTCCCCCGAAATGTCGGTTTTTGCATATTTTGCTGATGAGAATATGGGTGGTTCTTTTTGTCTTTTCAACACGCAAAACTCTATGACTGTTTTTCCCCCAAATGAGCTAAGTTTTTTTAATTTGACCACTGCACACATCTCCACTGTTGTCGATCAATGTCAGAAGAGTTTGGGCACAGAGAACTTGGTTGTGATTCTGCATAAATTAGCATAGTACAGTTTTTTGGTAGTACTGTCAAGCCACATCATTATGACCATCTACAGTTGATGGCTGTAGCTTGGAGCTTAGAAAGGAAGTCTGTATTTTTTCTGAGCTGGCTTGATGGGTATAAATGTGTGGAATCTGAAAGACACATCCGATTTGGGTATAAATCCATCCTTACAGATCATATACACCCATACATGCTGATTGTCTTCTCTGGAGCGGATGTGATCTTCCAGCACTACAATGAAACATGTCGCATGGCTGGAAATGTCCAACACTCATTGAAAGAGCATAACTAAGACTTCCAAGAACTACGCTGGCCCCCTGATTCCTCCGACTTGAACCTAATTGAGCATTTGTTGGATTGACCTCAATCATTGTCTTCATTCTTTGAATCCTTCTACACACACCCTGCAGCTGTAGTCTGCAGTGCAGTCAGCATAACTTTCAATACCTGGAACAACCTTGGTCCTGTCCGTGCAGCACTCAACGACAGTCTGTTTAAACCAGAAACATTAAGTAAATTGTCTTCAAGGACACATTCATTGTTTTTTTATCTGCAATACCCAGTTTCAACTGATTCCATGAGGACACCAAATGCTACCCACATCGCTAGCATCAAGTCTATCATCTCTACACACTGATATTAATTCTTAAAATGATTCATGATAATGATAAATGAGTTAATGATATACGACATGATATATATTTGTTTATCCCACTATCTGCATCTAACAGTCTGTCTGTCAAATTTTAAAACCCTGTGCCCTTGAGCTAAGAAGGTTATTTTTTCTACATAATTTAACTTTTTTTCTGAGGATAAAACATACACTAATTCACCCACTAACTTTGGGACTTCACCCATCTCTGTCTTGTGCTTGCAGTTCGTGCTACCGTAATCAGTGTGACCCCGATAAGAGATGTTCTGCATTAAATTTACACTCTGTTAGTAGTTGTTTTGTTTTGTCACTCTGAGATAAGATTCAGTCCTCTCTCTCCACCTGGCACAAAGCATACAGACCTACAGCCCTAGCGTCTCATTATCAGCTTTGAGACGAGTGTGTGTTGCTGTCCTGCTTCCCTGTCATTTCCAATCAGGGGTTGACCAGGGAGGGCCATTATCTGTTATAGATGAGTTTTATTGCCTCTGGCTGGGAGGGATCTGACACTGTAACCCAGCTAAACAGAGGACTGAGGTTGTACCAGGAAGCAATTCTTTCTTTTTATTTTCTTTTCTTTTAGTTACATGATTCAGAAACACAAAGCTGGAACAAAATGACATTATCATTCAAGCTCAGCAAATACACAGAGCCAAAGAAAATGTGTGACTTGGCGTGTGTGTCACCAAGATTTTTAATAAAAAAAACAGCACATATTCAGTGAGTGCTAGGCAGGTCAGGAAGTTGCTTAGTGAATCTGAAAAATCAGACAGAGGCAGAGAAATTGCTTAGCTGCAAGCTGGAAAAGGACACTAACAGTCTGTAAAATATGTTTTGACAGAGCATTTAGCAGGACAAAGTCTTAGACACTATCCAGATACATGTGGTGTATTGTTATTATTATTATTATTATTATTATTATTATTATTATTATTATTATTACTGTAGGGCAGCTATAGCCTAGTGGTTAAGGCGCTGGATCATTAATTGTAAAGTTGCTGGTTCCAGCCGCATCACTGTCAGGCTGCCACTGTTAGGCTTTTGAGTAAGGCTGTTAATGTTCAATTGTTTAGACAATGTGTTATCAAAGTACATGTAAGTTATGTAAGTACCTTAGATAAATATGTCACTGAATGGCATCAGTATTTTCCCATCTCCTCCATTTAGTAATTTTCCGTTTTGAATGGCAACGCCTTTGCCTTTCAACACTTTATAATAGCTCAGGAGAGCTCATGGGCTGTTTTCTTTAGCCATACAAACCCTGCCAGCTTTGACAGAAGTCTCTGTATCTGTTCCCTAAAATTAAACATCTAATCTAAAAAACTTGATTATTTGTAGGAATTTACTGACAAACGAACTCTACATCATCCAGCTGCCATCCAGTGGTGTTCATTGTTTGGGCAACATTGGTACTGCAGTCAAATCCTCTTTCTTTCTGAGAGGTGATCACAAGTAATTCAACCAATTTCTGTGTAGCGGCATCCAAGCCCAGTGCTGTTCACAAAGTCACAAAGTGATGAGCACAGTAAATCATTTTTTTCTGTATGGTAATGCAACAAAGATCGTTTGGCTGTCTGGAAAGGTCAACAGCCAAATTAGCTGAAAAGCTATGGTTTTTCTTTCAGTGTTATTGCGGAAGCACTGTCATCTCACAACATGAAGGTCCTGGGTTCGATCCCCAGGATGGGTGGCCCAGGTCCCTTCTGTGTGGAGTTTGCATTTTGTCCCAGTGTCTGCATGGGTTTCTTCCAGGAGCTCCAGTTTCCTACCACAGTGAAAAAACATACAGTCAGTTTGATTGGAGACAATTGGAGTGTGTGTGTGTGTGTGTGTGTGTGTGTGTGTGTGTGTGTGTTCCCTTCTATGCACTTTCACCCATCCGGGGTGTTTCTGTGGGCCTTGCGCCCATTGAAAAGTTTTGATACGCTGCCGCCCACAGCTTTGATTGGCTGTTAAGATGTGGGGGTTGGCTGTTGGTTGGCTGTTAAGATGTGAGTGGTGAGTGATTATGAGTTGATTACAGCATTGTATGTGATCATGTATAAAAAACATTCATTTGTTTTATGCCTATGCAAAGCAATCAGCTATCAATTTGAACTAATATTTGCAGCATTCAATATTTATACATCAGCATTCTCAATGGCTAAGTCAAATACTTGAGGATATTTGTTACTAAATATATTATTGTCTTGTATTCGTGTTTACATTGTACATGCAGATAAGCTCAATATTGTTGAGGGCCACACACACTTTTATGGGAGGCGGTTTGGGTAGCCACGCATTTTGAAACTACATGGTGTTATAATGTAGTTGTTACATGTAATTAGATCAAAGTAAAGCAGCTTAGAGTGATGTCATCAGTATGCCTATCCACTTTAATGATTAATAGGATAAAAAATGCTTGAAAAAGCTTAAAAAGCAACTCAGTAAACTACAATGTTTCTACAATGTAACTACACCAAGTTTTTAGATTAGTTTTTCTACATCTACATGATGGATGTAAGTGATTAAATTCTTAAATAAGTGATTGACTTTTGATTGAATTCATTTCTTGTATTGTGTCTTGTAGTACATACTAACTCATTCATTCACAACCAGAGTCCTTGCTCTCAGGTGGAATGACTCTTTGCTAACAAAAAAAAGAGACAGTCAGGTCCTGTCATACACCCATCAAACCTTGCCTGTGCTCTATGCGCTCATCCTGTTATGAATGAAATGAGGGAATCTGGGATTGTCTGTATTGACGATGGCGGTGTAGGGAGGGGGAGTTGCGTGATTCAGCCTGATGCAATCCAATCAGTTAGACTATGCTGTTAAGCTCAGAGACGTTTTCTCATTGCCCCGCCAGATGCATACTAATTTAGTTCATCCTACGTGAAGGACAACTGCTTCTTGCTCGCTCCCCTCCCTTACCCTTTATGTTCTTTTTAATAGGCTCTTCTTCTTTGTTTAACTGCACTTTCACTAGTTTTGTTTTGTTTGTTTTTTTCTGCTTAACCTGCTACCATTTATACCATAAATCAATACTGAACTTTTCCAAAAATATTTTAATACTTTTATTATTAGCAGGAGATTGGCACAGAGATAAAAAGAAGAATGCCTTTATTTGACATATATACATCAGGCATAACAGTATGACCACCTTCTTAATATTGTGTTGGTCCCAATATGGACTGTGATCGACTGTGTATTCTGACACCTTTCTATCAGAACCAGCATTAACGTTTTCCGCAATTTGAGCTACAGTGCCAGCCTTCTCTGTGCATCAATGAGCCGTGGTTGCCCATGGCCCTGTTACCAGTTTACCTTGGTCCTTGTCAAACTCGTTCAAATCCTTACGCCCGCTCATTTTCCCTGCTCCTATCAACTTTGAGCATAAAATGTTCACTTGTTGCCTAACATATCCCTCTCACTGACTGGTGCCATGATGAAGAGATCAGTGTTATTCACTTCACCTGTCAGTGGTCATAATGTTAGGTCTGGTCTGTGTACCGTAAAACTAAATTCCTTTAGTGCATATCCCAGCTTGTTTGGAGGCTGGGGGCTAGAGCACAGAGTCAGCGAAGAGCAGAGATACTTAAGGGCCTTTCTCAGAGGTCCGACAGTGGACCTCTCAGTTGATAGTTCACAGCTCAAGCTATTTCAACCAATGAAATGATGCTATAATATTCTTCGAATAACCTTAAAACGCTTTCCTTACCACATTTACACTTAGTTAGTTTGCTGTAACTACATATCACAGATGGTTCATAGTTTTCTGCTTCCACCTTGAAACTTTGGGTACGAAGCAGATTGACCATCACACATTTCCTTCCTTCTATACATATTTATAGTTGCGCATCACAGATGTTACCGTGTGACACTCACAATACCAGCTGCATTGAATATCATTTCTCACAGATGTATTAGCTACCTGGACACTGCTTATGTACTCTTAATTTGATTTTTGCATGATGTCATTCCTCAGGAGCGAGTCTTCTGTAGTAAATTTAATCAAATTGTAGGCGATTGTAGATTGATGACCATCCATGCTATGAGGAATACTTTCAAAGGCTGCCCAGGTTAAATGCATTCCTTAAATGCTTTTTTAAATTGGTTACATATGTGCGTGGTTCAAATAAACAGAATTTTATTGTGAACAGCAGAATTGGACTTTGTTAGCATTTGTAGACAGGGTACATCAACCCTATTAAATAATGAATTTATGTCTAGTAAAGATGTGTTTAGAAGTTTCAGGAGGAAAAGTCAAATTTTATTAGCTACATAAAGATCAGACCTGATTTTCTGTAAGCCTTTAGATTTCTAGGTATGTCAAGTGTGTTAATACATGTTTTAAATTTCCAGTATTTATCAGTCACTTTTATTCAAAGCAACTTACAGTTGTGATTAAATACAATGTAAGAAATAGATGCTTAAGGCTATGGGTCAATGACGCAACATGGCAGTAATGGGGCTTAAGCTGGTGTCAATTCATCAATAATATAGTACTTTAATCACTTAACTATTAACTATATTAAGTCCTACAATATTTTTTTTCCAAAAGAATTCTCTAACTTTTAAATTAACATTGGAAATGTTGAGGATGGGAAGAGTAGTAGTTGGTTGTGTCTGAGTGACAGTTAGAGATGATACTCTTTTTTACTCCACTTTTTCAGACTGCTTAAAGATGTTTTAAGAGGGAGAAGATTTTCATGATGATGATGATGATGTTAAGGCAATTGTGCATAGTGGCTACAAGCTTCAGACCAAAAACAGTATTTCCTGATAGCATTAAAATGGTACAACAGTTTTTGTATCCCAAATGAAGGTGACTATGTAGAAATAAATTTAAAAAGTTAAAAATATATATAATGTATTCATGAAAATTAGATGCACTTAAAAATACCTGATTTGTAAAATTGTTAATTCTAAAGGTACTCAATAAGGTTAAGGCCAGGGCTTTTTTTAAAGGTTAAAATACGGGCTAAGCCAATCACATTCCTTTACATTAAGATTGATGTCATGTCAAAGCATGTCTTTAGATTCTGAACTTAATAATTATGAGAATTGTCCACATACTTTTGGTTCTTTGGATTCTTGGTTGTTAAATGCTTGAGAAAACATTCAGACTGGTCTCTGCGACCAAAAAAGCAACTGCAAACATACAACATAGCGATGTTTATGCACGTTACTTTCCTTCATTTTACCCATCATACCGCTGGATCACTAAAAGGCCAAACAAATGTATGTAAAATTGTTTAAAATTGTTACTGTTGTGTTGTAAGATCACATTGTATAACTTTGTCCACAGTGAATAATCATGTGGATAGGGTCCAATATTTATTCCATTTACTTAGAGTGTACTCTGTTATCTGGCCTGTTTTTTTCCTGTTTCCAACAATAGTATCATTGAGACAGAGGTGTAATATAGCAAAGACGACTAGGCTGACAAACTGTATATTCAACTCTGTCCTGACCTTATCAGTCTATGTGTGGGTGTGCATGTGTCTGTTTGTGTCCAAGGGTAAAGGTGGGGACCTCAGTTTGGTGACATCAGAATCAGGGAGGATCTGAATGGACAGGAAAGTCAATTAGAGTTTAACTGAGTTTACCAGCTGCAGAGAGAGTACAAGAGAGAAAGGGAAGAGAGAAAGAGGAGCAAGGGGAGGAGAGTTAAAAGGAGAAGGGGAGTCTGACCGAGAAGCAGCTACAAAACAGAGAGGGAATTTTGCCGGCTAGTGAAACTTCAAACTACCTCTCTTCCATTTATTCTTCCTTATTCTCTTAAACTTCTTCTGTCATACTCTGTAAGATCAGACTCAGCAGCAGTTGTGGTTCTAAGATCAGGCTGAAGAAAGGAAAGCAGAGGTCCAGGGGCCAGAGGAAAGCTGATGGATTTTTTAAAGAAACCACTTATCTGAACCTTGCAAGATGAGTGCATAAGTAAGCTGGGTTAGACATCTCTCCATCCTTTCCTCCCATCTTTCCTCAGCTTCACACCATGGAATCAAGTCTGCCATTGCCCGACCATCATCAGCACACAGCCTGACAGAGAGAATGAAACGGAGAGGACCAGATTGTCAGAAGTGCACAGGAGACAAGGGTCAATAACACTGGATCTCAAGGAAA
This sequence comes from Microcambeva bendego, assembly GCA_034509265.1. Classification (NCBI taxonomy): domain Eukaryota; kingdom Metazoa; phylum Chordata; class Actinopteri; order Siluriformes; family Trichomycteridae; genus Microcambeva; species Microcambeva bendego. The sequence goes on along the minus strand of JAYDZG010000009.1, from coordinate 10,810,639 downwards.
AACCATGGACTCTGCAGACCTCCCACCACACCTGGACGTGAGTACCATACAATACATTTACAAACAGAAATATGCACTCAGAAATATAACCTTCCTGTCAAAGTTGTACGTTAAACATTTTGTCTTTGGTATTTCCCCGAGTGTCTCAATTCAATGTCAATTCAACAAGTGGCGTTCTTCTAATAAGGGGCCTCTTACTAGTAGTTTAATCCATTATTCAACTCTCTGTTTATTAGGATAGTGCAGAACAGTGAATTAAAACAAAATCATTCTTTTTGAGGCATTATGGGTGAATAGTGTAATTATCCACTATAGTACTTGTGTGCTTCTATTTACATTTTTGGCATCTCAGTCACCTTTATCCTAAGCGACTTACATTCCAGTTCCACATCTGATACTGTCCATTAAACCTTCAATTCATAAATTTATGTTAACAAAAATGTGTTTGAGACTTTTTCTTAAAGCCATCTCACTTGGGACCAAGACTAAACCAAACCCATATCACCAAAACCCAAATCAAGATTTTTATGACACTTAATCTCAATCTTAAAGATATTGAAGTTTAATGTTTAAGACCAAGACAAAACCAACAATTGTTATGATTTAAACTTAGGCAACACCAAGACGTTTAATGTTCAAGACAGCTGTAAGAAAATTGTTTATCATGTTGAACCTACAACCAAATCATATCACTTAGTGTCACATCACATTAACACAGGTGTGAAAGGTGAGTGGAAATCTTGGGTGCATAGTCCCTCACAGTATTAAATCCAAAACACACATTTACTTACATAAACTAGAACAATCTGTTCAAGATAAACATGTAAAGATATAAATATACAGCACAAACATACAATGTGCTGAGTATCCAATAATGTTTCAAGTATGTAAATGTTTAAACCTTAAGCGATAGTAAGTCCATAAAACTTGTAGTATCCAAGCAAGATGATTACATCCAAACAGTAAAGCTATGCCATTAAAGTACTGGTTATTTAGATATTTTTTGTTACGTTGGGTTGAGTGATGCATGGCAAAGCATATATGGCAAAATGTAACCCAAACCAGCAAACAATTTTGAGAAACATATAAATAACAAATGGCACAACCATGTTTGAATGAAGCTAGAGAAAATATCCAGCAATCAGAAGTGTAGCACATTAAAATTCGCAGTGTTTATTAATGTTATAGTTTTTAAAAATGTCTGTGAGCATGCAGTTATAACACAAAACCAAAACACAGATGCATCATACTCATCATACATGGGTGATATATTAATAATGCATTAGAAAAATGCATAATGTTTTGTTAATGGTTTTATTGTTAATACCCATAACAAGCATCTTAGCAAATGAACATTCAATATTTAAGACTAAATACCTTTAGTTTCAAAGTTTTAAAAGTTTTTTAGTATATGATTAGAAAAGCATTGCAGGTACAAAGGTCACGATGATGTTAAATGCTGTCATGTTGAGGAAAAGTTATGCTTCTCTGAGGCAATGTCTAGGTTACTTTACTCGTCCATAGGGACTCCTTTACTTTACACAAGTGTACCTTGGCAAGCTTTGCATGTGTTTGTATTCAGTGTGTTAAATGTAAGTCTGTTAGTGTGTCTGTCCAAATGTAAACATTGATATTAAAGTGATTTCTGTGTTTATGACTGAATGTAAAATTAAAGCAGGGAGTCTTTAAACTATTAGTATTATTATTATAAATCAATACAGCAGGATAGCTGGCACCTCTCTTTCAGAAATGCTTCATTATACCAGAACCAAGGCACCAGGTCAATGTAGGGCATGACACACTGACTTATTCAGTTAATAGAAATGTCTATTGGCTCGTTTTTTAGAAGTGGGATTGGCTGGAAATCTGAGTGAAAGCAACCGTGCTTTTAATTACACATATTAAACAGAGGTGAAGTTTGAACCTGATCCATATGACACTTGTACTACTCGATAAACACTACCTGATATGCCACACTGTTTCAAAAGGATTTTATGTCAAGTTCAGAGTTTGTAGACTAACTTGAAGCAGCATGATGGTGCAACAGGTAATTCTCATACCACACAGCCCCAGATTCTTGGAGAACTGGGCTTGGTTCTTGCTTATAAGTACTATATTTACTGTATATTTAGATTTTAATGTGAGGTTTTATAGGTTGCAAAGTTTTACTTCCTAAAACATCCAAAAGGTGGATCAGCTGCTCTTTAGTTAGAGAAGATTTAACATGATTTAACGGATTATATGTATTACAATTGTATTTAAAATGAAAATAAATAAAGATGAAAAAATAATTGTTCTTTATGAGCCTAGGTGGAGCAGCAGGTTTTCCGCTAGCACACCAATGACCAAAAGACCACACTCCTCAAAAAAGGGATAAAACTATGCCAAATGCAGACTGTGATCCACTGTGGCGATCCCTAATGGGAGCAGCTGGGAGGATTCATTCATTCAAATATTTGTTCTTTATGATAAATTTACCTGAATTTACCAGAAGTTTTAATCAATGTATAGATTATTTAACAGTTAAAGAATGACTTTACCATCATGACTGCTCCTGTGCACAAAGTGAGGTTCATAAATACATGGTTTACTGAGTTTGCTGTGGTAGAGCTGCAGTGGCCTGTGTAAAGCCATGACCTCAACCCTTCTTAAATACCTTTGGGATTAATTGTCTTCGAGTTCAACCACTTCTTCTCAAAAAGTCTCCAAATGAATGCCCGTGGTTTAAGAATAAGATGTTTACTCTGACAGATGGACTAGTGGACAGGATAGACAGAAATTGAAATAGACAGAGGGATTAATAGATGTGAATGGGCGCATCTTCATTCTGAAAGAGGCTACTAAGAATTCTGATCAGGTTATCAGTTGGATTTTATTAGGTAGAAATTATTTGATACCAGTGTACCCTGTTAAAGAGGGAATTAACCCAAATGATTCAAACCTTAATAGAGCTAGTTGAAGATGTCAAGATGTTCGTTATTCCACACTGCATGTTCTGTTTATAGGTTAAGTTTAACGTTTAGTTTAGTCTTAGTGTCTTAGGGTGATTCAGGGCTATGCACACCACAGTTTTAAAATACAATATGATAGAAAACTGTGCTGGTTGAACAACAGGAAGGGAAAGAAGAGGAGTAGATGAAAAATATATAACCTTAAAACAGTGTCAGGGCATAAATCAGGACCAAGCAGTGACACCATGTCCCCCATAGACCCCAAACTATGAGCCTTGTGACCCTAATGCACATGAATTCAATCCACACAAATACATTAAGATACAAAGTGTTTGTTTAGGAGTGCGTTTGTGTGTGTGTGTGTGTGTGTGTGTGTGTGTGTGTGTGTGTGTGTGTGGCAGTGCCCTTCTGAACAATGATATATCCATTTCAGTCAGAGGAAAATGTCCAACAGGAAGCAAAGAGATAAGCTGAAAGTGTACAAGCAAGGAAAACAGAGAGTGAGCAATAAGAGAGACAGAGGAGCGAGAGAGAAAGAATAGCAGATCCTTCATACTTGACATTCCCAACTCAAAGATCACAACAGTATAGACATGGCACAAGCCTAGCCTCAATGCATCTGCTAGGGTCATACAGTCTTCTGGTCCAGGGTTAAAAATCTAACAAATACTTTCTTCTGCTTCTGCCCTCCCTCCTAAATCCTGTTCCCTCACAGGAAGCAGATATGTGGTGTAAATTTAATCACCCTGTCAGACCTCTTGACACAAGCTGTACATTATCACTCACTGTATGGACAAGGGGTTGAAAATTTAGTAGACTTCCTTTACTACAAACACATCAAACAATGTTTTTATAGACCTCACGTTGTAAGCCCAGATAACAGAAAATGCCTTTCCTTAAACATCTGTCACACAATGTGAAGCATAAAGTTTACATCTTGAATTGACAACATTAGCATTTGTTAGCAATGAGCGTGGGGTGTTCACATACTTTGAATCAGTGTATATATACAGTTTATATATATATATATATCTTATATATAATTAC